>ML255157.1:0-15338 GCA_005239495.1 Nicotiana undulata
TTCTACGGCCTTGCCCCCTGTCGTTATTGTATTCCGCACTTTCATTGTTATTGTTGTTCGTTGTCTGGCCTGACCTCGCCGTTAGGCGCCATCACGACCTGGACCGGTTTTGGGTCGTGACAAAAACTGTGCCGAAACCCTTTTTCTCTCTGAGTCTTTTAAATCATCTAGGAAGTGTGCACTTCATGTGACTTCTTTTTTGTTAGAGTCATCCAAATTTTAGAACGAGGTGCGGACAAGTTGCAAAGCCGGTGAAGATTTTGTATTCTTGGTACGCTGCCCCGACCGCGGCTCGAGCTGTCCGCTCGGGTAAGCCTCGTCTAGAACAAAACCCCAGGGTATAAATCTAGTATGACATAGCCTCATGCCGGATCCTTAGTAGGAACGTTTATTTGCATCACGTACATTTGACTTAGGAGACTCAACACAGGGGTTGGGTCCGTCTAGGACAGGTGAACCCAAAATGAAAGACTATCCTGATGAATCCTACTTGCTATGTGTACAATATTTTGTTATGGTTTGTTTGTTGACCGGCTAAAAAAAACAACAACAAAGAGGAAAGAAAAGAAAAAGAGATAATAGAAAAACCAAGAGAGGAATAGAATAGGAGATTTAGCCGATTTTTGAAAAACCCCGATAATCAAGATCATCCCGAAACTCTGCCAAACTTTCTGAAAATAGTATTTCGAAATAAAGTAAGTCGGTGCATATTTTTCAAAATTATGTCGAGATTTCCCGAACTACGCATTGTTTGATTCTCACCGGATGTGAGATACGTAGGCAATCCTCATCGGTTCCAACCTTATTTTTTTTTTTAAAAACCAATATAGAAAATACGGCCGCAAAATTAGGTGATGTTGTTCTTGCCTAAATAGCCAATTGTCCCAACGGGACGTCGGGAGGCTATTTTTGCATAAATAATAGCCACTTATAGTCTTTTCGAATATTTTGGCCCAATTAGCGAGCACAACCCTAAAAGCTTCCTACCCGAAGTATTGAGGAGCCGTATTCGCAAGGACGGTCCATTTTTCTTTATTACAAAACTTTTGCGAAAATAACACTTTTTTGCATTCAGTCAAAACCTTGTATGGCTTTGTTTTCTTAATCAAAACATTTAAACAAATGTGCAGCAATTGAAAACACTCCTTTTAGGGCTGTCAAGGAAATTCCCGTGGGATTCCATATGTGGTGGAGCGACCTGGGGGAAGTTAGTAAGAAGTCTGCCGTAAAAGCTCTGGGCGGACTTACTGGCCTTCTAAAAGCCGAGGTTGGATATCGTTGAAGCTTTAGTGTCATTTTGGGACCCAGCCCACAACGTGTTCCACTTTTCAGACTTTGAGTTGACGCCCACGATAGAGGAAATAGCGGGGTATGCTGGTCTCGGTGACAATCTTAGAATTCGGTATCCGGTGGCACCCAGGGCGGTAACTCCACATAAGTTCTTGGATCTTTTGAACATTAGTCGGGACACTCAAGACTCACACCTGGCGGAAGGGTTCTGCACTTTCTATTTCCTGTACAAACGTTATGGAGATCCTCGGGGCTATGAAGCTGAAAATACTGGTCTGACTCATCACAAGAATCAGGCTAAATGGGAAGCCCGCCGGGGGTTAGCTTTTGTGGTAGCATTCCTGGGCACCTTAATCTGCTCCAGAGGTGACGGGCTTATAGATATCATATTAGTAGGGATGGCGTATTTCATGATGAAGAAGAGCAATGGCACCCTTATACCAATGATCTTAGCCGAGATTTACCATGCTCTGACAATTTGCCAATCAGGAGGAAAGTTCTTTGAAGGGTGCAATCTGCTCCTACAGAATTGGATGATCGAGCACCTCTGTCACTGCCCAAGTTACATAAAATACGGCTTAACCGGTCTGAATTGTATCGAAGAACACAGTACTTGGGTAGAAGGCCACAAATTTCCTGAGGGCACAGAGGCCTGGCACTCACATCTGAATTCATTGACTGCCGACCGAATCGAGTGGACTTTCGGATGGCTCCCTGTCGACGAGGTTATCAATATGTCCGCTGAAGTGTGCTATCTTTTGTTAATGGGTATGCGGAGTATCCATCCATATTTCCCACATCGGGTCTTACAGCAATTGGGTAGACAACAAGGCATTCCACATGATGAGGACCTAAGCCAACAAGCCATTGAGTTATGTCCGAGAGCTACATTTCTGGAAAACAGGGTACGTCAGATTTGGAACCAGTGCAGATTCTTAGAGCCTCAGACTCGGGTAAGAAACTTATCTCAAGGGGAAGTAGATCCAACCTATGTTTCTTGGTATGGTAGAAGAGGCCGAGAGCACCAACAACCGAAGCGACCTGCGAAAAGACCTCACGTGCAGCATTTTACTGAGCAGACACAAGAACACTGGGGTTGGTTAGAGAAGGAAAACAATTACCGGGCTACAATAAGTAAACTTGAGGCCCAGATCAGGGAGCTCAAATTTGAAAACACTTTACAAACTGCAGCAGCCGAAGGGGAAAGAAACAGGATGAACAAAGATAATGAAGCCCTCAAAGCTCAAATCCAGAAAATGAGGATAGCCATTGAAAACCCCGAAAGAAGTAGAGCCGACGAAATACTTGTCACCAGCCTCAGGCAAAAGTTGTGTAGCTATGGGGACGACTTGGACAAAGCCGAGGAGGATTTGACCTGAGCTCGAGAAAAGTTGGCAAAGAATGTAGAAGAAAGGGTAGAATTCCTGCAAAAATTGAAGAGAAAGTATGACCAAGAAGTTCTGGGTTTGAAAGAAAGAATGGCCACCTTTGAAAACGAGATGGCCAAACAAGCACAAAGGTTTAATGCAGAAAGAGAACACTGTTATGACATGATAGCCCAGTTGGAAGAAGAATTGCGACAGTGGCAAAAGAAGACTCACAAAGACGCCCAGCCTTTAGAGGCAAGATCTCAGCAGATCGGGCGTCTACTTCAGGAAAAAGTTATCATTAGGCAAAGGGTCCGGGAGATAGCTGATTACATTGTCACCAAATGTCAGGATTGTGAAAATATGACTCGGACCACCTTCTTCTCAGCGGTTATGATCTTCGTCCACAAGATAATGGACGACCTATACGGCCTCCAACAATATATAGCACGCAGGCCCGTGGCAAGGCTGAATGATGCCCCACGGGTCCCCGAAGCACTGATGTATTTTTGATATTTTTCGAGTCTGTATTTTATTTTCCTGCTGTAGTCCTGTCTTACTCCATTCTAGTTTTTGCATTTCAAAGAAAACATGTCTTAAGCCATTTGTAGTTTTTAAAATTTCAAAAGAAGTGTACTGAATTTTCTTATGAAGTTGAAACTATTTTATCCAATGAATGGAAGTTTTGAAAAAATATTTATTTTTTCCTTCGGATTTATCCTTTGAACTACGTAATGATCTGATTCATAAGGCGCTATGATACGTAGGCAATCCACATAGGATTCGATCATAATCTTAAGAAATTAAAGTGAGTGAGAAATAAAAGAGCAAAAAATAATACAATGAAAGAAAGAAAAGAGTGATGGAGAAAGACAAAAGGATGAAAATAGGATAAAAATGAGGGAAAGTTCAAATCCGAGAAAATAAAGCCGGGATGAGACACACAACTGTTGCAAAACATATAGAAAGCGTTTAATTGCCTAGGTGCATTGCATACCCCAAACATGCGATTCCCTATGTGATAAAATATTTCGACCTAACGTTTTGTTGGTTCACTCTTAAAAGGTGTTTTTCTAGGGTGGTTGGTTTTGCAGTAACCTAGCTCCCCATCCCTACTTCACTAGATAAAAGGGAAGCATAGAAATGACATCCGAAATCCACTTATCAATCATCAACTCTTCTGTGGAGGACCCGAATCCAGTCATCCCAATGTTTGAGTCAGCCACAGCTGAAGAGAATAGGATCATGCGTTGCCGCATGCTAGAAATGTGGGACACATTGTCCAATGGTAGGGAACCGTCCAGTTCCATCCCGGGTTTCCCCAAGATAATCCCCAAGACAGGCGGGACTTCTAACATCCCTATAAGTTACCCGGCCACGCCGCTCGGATACCCAACTATGTCGGCTCACTTCGCCGGAAGGCCTTCTGAGGTTCGCCCCCAGGTCTTGTTTTTCGGTGCATCATCCAACATCTTCACCGCACCACCGAGCTCCCCCATGGCTCCACAAACTATCACCGGGCCAAGCTTTGAGCCACCGACATTCACATTCCAAACGCCATCATTTCTAGGCATCACTCATGTCACTCCCGATTCATACCCTCAACAACCTCAGTATGAAGTCACTTTGGGACGAGATAAGAAAAGCCCCGAGCACGAAGAGATGGCTCGGAAAATGAAAAGTATTGAGCAGAGCCTCAAGAACATACAGGGGTTGAGCGGGCAAAAAGAGTCTCCTATGTCGATTTGTGCATGTTCCCGCACGTCCATTTGCCTCTCGGTTTTAAAACCCCCAAGTTCAAAAAATATGACGGACATGGGGACCCCATAGCCCATCTGAAAAGGTATTGCAACCTACTCCGAGGAGCAGGTGGGAAAGAGGAACTTCTCAAGGCATATTTCAGAGAGAGCTTAATAGGGATTGCATCAAAATGGTACATGGACCAGGATATATCCCGCTGGCACGTGTGGGATGACCTAGCCCGGGACTTTGTTCGACAATTCCAATACAACGTGGATATCGCTCCCGATAGAAACTCTCTATCCAACCTCAAAAACAAGTCCTCAGAAAGTTTCAGAGAGTACACTATTAAGTGGCGCGAGCAGGAATCCAGGGTCACACCTCTGATGGATGAGGTCGAAATGGTCAGTGTTTTTCTGCGAGCACAAGAAGCAGATTACTTTCAAAATATGATGTCTTCCATGGGAAAACCAATTGCAGAAGCAATCAAAATTGGGGAAATGGTTGAGAATGGTTTAAAGACCGGTCGTATCCTGAGCCAATCGGCCATAAGGGCAACCTCCCAGGCCATCCAAATCGGGTCTGACAGTGCGGCCAACATAAGGAAGAAATAAGAAGGGGCCATGATGGTTTCCAATGTCAGGGGTTCTCGGCAATACTCAGGTCCATTCCCCAAAACTTCCCAACACTACTACCCTCACCAAAACGCAGCTTACACTACATCTCCTTTTCCCTATGAGGTGATGAACGCTCAGCCGCATCTTAGGCCGCAACAATAATACAACCAGAACAGAGCTCCGCCCCCAAGAAATAACCATCCTCCCCCAGCTCCATATAATCCACGCCCTCCTCAAAACAACTACCCATACAATGCTTACCGTGAACCACCAAGGAGAACTAACTTTACTCCTATCGGTGAATCATACTCAAGCCTTTTCCCAAAGTTGGTTCAGATTGGGCTTTTGCAGCCGTACCTCTGAACAGGCAAAATCCACAATCGCCATCATACAAGCGGGGTACCAACTGTGCCTATCATTCCGGAGTAGAGGGCATAACACGGAGGAGTGTTGGACCCTCAAACGGGCTGTGGAGAATCTTATAGAGCAAAAGAAGGTAGTGTTAAGGGATGAAGAAGCTCCCAATGTGACTAACAATCCGTTGCCCACCCATAACAATGGGCCTGGTATCGGCATGATCTGCGAGGACCAAGATTTTGATCCAGCTTTGAAAACTATCATCGCCATCACAGACGTGGAGAAAAAGCCTAAAGCGGCACCTAAGTCAGCCAAGGAAATAAAGAAGAATAATCCCGTCCCTCAAGCCACGGGGAAGGCTGAAGCCAAGACAAAGATAGGATCTTCTAAAGACGTCGTTCTTTACGTCCCCAGGGCACCCAAGAAGTAACAAGGTATGTTAAGCCCGCCTAGAAGGCTACAATTCAACAGATCCATGACAAACGGCCCGACAATGTATGTACCAAAGGGGACGTACATGGCGCGGGGGCAAATAATTTCACCAAGGCTGAATGAGCCCGTGGTTATTAGTCGCGCGCCGCAAACTCCTGTGAAAAATACTACTGACGTCCCTTGGAACTACAACAAAACGGTAGTAACATACAAAGGAAAAGAGATCACAGGGGAAGAAATTGAAGCAAACTCCTCTGAAAAATACCTCAATCTAAAAGAGCTGGCCAAAAATAAGCACAAACGCTTCCCTCTTAAAAGACCTATCACCGCCGAAGAGGCTGAAGAGTTCTTTAAGAAGATGAACATGACTGAATACGCCACAATTGAAAAACTCGTGAAAAATCCTGATCAAGTATCACTCTTATCTTTGTTGATGGGCTCAAGCGAGCATCAGAAAATACTCTTGAAAACGCTGAATGAAGCGTATGTGCCAGCAGAGACCTCAGTCGAACAATTGGAAAGAATGGCTGAGCGTTTCTTTAAAGTAAACAAAATTTCTTTTAGCTGGAATGATCTACCTCCCGAGGGAGCCACTCACAACAAAGCCTTACACTTAACAGTTAAAAGTGAGGGAATATTATGTGAAGAGAGTTATGCTTGATAGAGGTTCTGGGGTAGATATTTTCCCTTTATCCACACTACAAGGAATGGGAATCAGCACTGAGAGAATCAGGCGGAATAATGTCTGTGTCCGTGCCTTCGATGGGATCAAAAGGGACACCATTGGCGAAATAGACATAGTCATGACAATCGGCCCTGTGGACTTTACGGTAACCTTCCAAATCTTAGATATGGATACCTCATACAATTTCTTGCTAGGAGACCGTGGATTCATGTCGCTGGAGCAGTACCCTCTACCCTCCATCAAATGGTCAAATTCGAATATGAAAACCAGGAGATAGTGGTCCACGGGGAGGACGAGCAGTCAATCTACAGAGACCCCTCGGTCTCCTGTCTTGAAGCCAGAGAGGGGAGTGAGCACATTGTCTATCAAACGTTTGAAATTGTGCTTGCCGACCAACATGAAGAAGGTGCTCCGTGCCCACAACTCTTCCTATCAAATACGTCAATCATGGTCACTGCCGACATGATTAGACATGGATACAGACCCGGAAAGGGGCTTGGGGTGTCCTTGCAAGGTATCACTGAACCGATCTCTCTACCTGCCGCTGGAAATTTCTTCGGCATAGGTTTCCAAGTCTCAGATGAAGATGTGAAGTGGGCCGACGCCCGTAAAAGCAATGGATGGGACCTACCTCATCCAGTCCCACATATTACTGAGACTTTCATCGAACCGCAATATGTCGAAGAAGAAGAAGAAGAAGAAGAGGCCTTTACGGCCGAAGAAATTTAAGGAATCTGCGAGGCCTTGAAGCAGATGTTGTATGAAACTAACATGGTCCAGTTGAGAGAAGGCTCAAGCACCGCTGAGGTGCAATACATGGGCCCAAACGCCAAGTTGCAGAATTGGAAGGCTACTCCATTCCCCGTCAGGCGGGAGACCCGGTAGTTCAGTTTTGCCATCTTTCCTACACTATGAGTTATTTCAGGGTGTAACTCAAGTGTTTTTAATTTACTGCCTTTTGAATTCCGATGTAAACCCTCCTATGTTCAAATTCAATGAAATGAAATCAAAATTTCATAGTCTATTATTCCTTCTGATTTTTGCTTATTTTTCTTATTTTCAGTCCTAATAATGCGGCCTTAAATAACATGACATACTTGCGGACTTCATGCTCTGATCTAATACGCTGTCTAACCTCGAAATAATTAATCAAGAAGCGGAATATGATGAAGAAGAGGCTTTTAGGGAAATAAACCAAGAATTAGAACAATTTGAGAATAAGCCTAAGCCAAACTTAAACGAAACAGAACCCGTCAACTTGGGTAATGCAGAAGAGGTTCGAGAAACCATGATAAGCGTCCACACTGATGAAAGAACTAGGGACGCTCTGATTCAACTTCTATTTGAATTCAAAGACGTGTTTNCCAATACACCACGTGGCTGGCCAATGTGGTTTCAGTACCTAAAAAGGACGGGAAAGTCATAGTATGTGTCGACTACCGAGATTTGAATAAAGCAAGCCCCAAAGATAACTTTCCACTACCAAATATACACATCCTGGTTGACAATTGTGCCAAACATGAGGTACAGTCTTTCGTGGATTGCTATGCTGGATACCACCAGGTATTAATGGATAAAGAAGATTCAGAAAAGATAGCCTTCACTACACCCTGGGGCACCTACTGTTACCGAGTCATGCCGTTCAATCTAAACAACGCTGGGGCAACATATATGAGGGCCATGACCTCCATTTTCCACGACATAATGCATCAGAGGATTGAGGTATACGTGGATGATGTGATTATTAAATCTCGGATGCAAAATGACCATGTCAAGCATTTGAGGAAATTCTTTGAACTCCTGCGTAAGTACGATCTGAAACTAAACCCAGGCAAGTGTGCCTTCAGAGTTCCGTCTGGGAAATTACTGGGGTTTATAGTCAGCCGACGGGGCATCGAGATGGACCCGACAAAGATAAAATCTATCCGGGATCTCCCACCTCCGAGAACCAAGAAGGAGGTCATGAGTCTACTGGGTAGGTTGAATTACATCAGCAGGTTCATCGCTCAGTTGACGTCCACTTGTGAGCCTATATTCAAGCTGTTGAAGAAAGATGCAGCCATCAAATGAACAGACGAATGCCAGAACGCTTTCGACAAGATCAAAGAATATCTGTCGAACCCGCCAGTGCTAGTCCCACCAGAACCAGGAAGACCGTTATTCTTATACTTGACGGTGTTATAAAATTCCTTCGGATGCGTTATCGGGCAACATGATGGAATCGGGAAGAAAGAACAGGCCATATATTACTTGAGCAAGAAGTTCACGAGCTACAAAGCCAAGTATACGTTGTTGGAAAGACCTTGTTGCGCTCTAACTTGGGTCGCTCAGAAGCTCCAGCATTATTTGTTGGCTTATACCACCTACCTCGCACGACAATGAAGGCTCAGGCTTTGCAAGATCACTTGGCAGAAAATCATGTCGATGACGACTACCAACCCCTAAGTACTTACTTCCCAAACGAGGAGGTAAATTCAGTCGAGATAACTTCTGAGGACGCCAACACTTGGAAAATGTTATTTGATGGAGCTGTAAATGCTAAAGGTGTTGGGATTGGGGCAATCTTGATTTCACCCACGGGACAGCACTATCCCGCCACAGCCCGCCTTTGGTTCTTCTGTACAAACAATAATGCCGAATATGAAGCTTGTTTAATGGGTATGAACATGGCCATTCACATGGATGTAGAAGAGTTATTGATCATGGGAGATTCAGATTTGATCATCAAGCAGGCTCAGGGAAGTGGGAAACTCGAAATGTTAAGCTCCTTCCATACAGACAACATGTGGAAGATCTTAGCAAACGATTCAAAGCTGTCGAGTTCAGATATATTCCTCGATGCCACAACGAGTTAGCCGATGCTATGGCTACCCTAGCTGCAATGCTGCCATATCCGAGTAATGTTCACATTGACCCATTGGAAATTCAAATTAAGGAAAGGCATGGTTATTGCAACACGGTCGAAATAGTGCCCGATGTCCAACCATGGTATCACGATATCAAAAGATTCTTGAAAACAAAAGAATACCCAGAGCAGGCCAATGGGGACCAAAAGAGAACCATCCGGAGACTCGCCAGTAGTTTCTTCCTAAGTGGGGAAGTACTGTATAAGAGGACTCCCGATCTGAATCTATTAAGGTGTGTAGATACCAAGGAAGCCGAAAATATTAGGAACGAGGTTCATTCAGGAGTATGCGATCCCCACATGAACGGATACGTCCTCGCAAAGAAAATCTTGCGGGCCGGGTATTATTGGATGATCATGGAGAAGGATTGTTTTAGCTTTGTCCGAAAATTCCATAAGTGTTAAATACACGGCGATTTGATTCATGCACCACCATCAGAATTGCATCCTATGTCAGCACCTTGGCCGTTTGTCGCCTGGGGAATGGATGTCATTGGGCCGATCGAGCCAAGGGCCTCAAACGGGAACAAATTTATTTTGGTCGCTATTGACTATCTCACAAAATGGGTCGAGGCAGTCACATTCAAAGCTGTCACCAAGAAAGCGGTGGTGGATTTCGTTCACTTTAATATCATCTGTCATTTTGGTATCCCAAATACTATCATTACCGACAATGCCGCGAATCTAAACAGTAACTTGATGAGGGAGGTATGTGAACAGTTCCAAATCACACACCGCAATTCCACCCCTTACCGGCCCAAAGCCAATGGCGTCGTTGAAGCAGCAAACAAAAATATTAAGAAAATCCTCAGGAAAATGATTCAAACTTCCAGGCAATGGCACGAGAAATTGCCTTTCGCATTACTGGGATATCGCATGACAATGCGCACGTCGGTTAGAGCTGCTCCTTATCTATTGGTTTATGGCACTGAAGCCGTAATACCCGCAGAAGTTGAAATTCCCTCCCTTCGGATTATTGTCGAAGCAGAAATTGAGGATGACGAATGGGTCAAAACCCGATTGGAGCAATGAACTCTGATTGACGAGAAAAGGATGGCCGCAGTTTTCCACGGGCAGTTGTACCAACAAAGAATGGCCTGCGCCTACAACAAGAAAGTGCGGCATAGAAACTTTGAAGTAGGGCAACTTGTGTTAAGACGTATCCTCCCACACCACGAAGAGGCTAAAGGAAAATTCTCCCCGAATGGGAGAGATCCATACATCATAAGGAAATTGCTTCCAAAAAGAGCATTTAACTTGGGAGACATCGAAAGAAATGAAGCCGAAACGGCTATCAATGCGGATGCAGTCAAAAGGTATTATGTTTGACCTCTTCGTGATGACGATACTGATGATCGAATTGACGAAGGCTTTTCATTCATGCTACCCCAAACACTACCATTTTGTAAACCCTTTGAGCCGGTTACTCTTCCTTGACTACCCCCCTTGGAACTTGAAAAAAAAAGAGAAAATCAAAAGAGAAAAAAAAAGAAAAGAAGAAAGAAAAGAAAAATCAAAAGAAAAAAAATCAAAAAAAAGAGAAAGGAAAAATCAAAAGAAACCAAAAGCAAAAAAAAATGTTCGCCTGAACTACGTCTGACTTAATTCCGAAAGGATACATAGGAAGCCTCTCCCTGGGGTTCAGTCACACCAAAATAAAAATCCACATTTCCCCCAAGAGTTTAAGCTGGGGCAAGTGTTGAGATTCGACAATGATTCGCCTGAAAATTCCAAGGTTGTAATTCAATACAAATTCTTTTACCCCAAATCCTATTCAGGTCCTTCCGATCAATCGACAAAGAAAAGCCAGAATAGGAAGATACATCTATCTAGACCTCATACAAGCAATGAGAGAAATTAAAATGAGAGAGTCTTATCGGTGAAAACCCACACGGGCACCACAAGGCGACAGTGAGTAGAGAAATTAAAAATAAGAGAGTCTTGTTAGTGAAAACTCGCAAAGAGCACTACAGGGAGATGGCGAGAAGAGAAATGAGAGAGGTTAGCTGGTGAAAACCCAAAAAGGGCACTACTAATCGAAATGAGGATGATTGGTCGCTAATATCGACATGGTCTGGAGCAAGGTTTCTCAACCTCGAGTTAAAAGTCGGGTTGAATTTCTGAGAGTGAGATGGTTTATATAGATTAGGAATCTAGTCCAAGACGCATGTCATGTTCATTGAAAGTCGCGTACACTCCAGATAAGTCCTTCTTCTCTTCCCCGATCGGAATATTTCTTGTCAAAATTCATTGTCTCAGTTTCTTTGTTATTCTCTTTCAATCCCTTTCAGTCTGACTCTGTTTCTAAGGTAAAACAAAGAAAGGATGGCAAAACTGACTTACAGGGCTCTCGTTTGACACAAGCCAATATGAGAAGGACACCAAGCCTCGTCAGGGGCATCAAGTCGATCCCGACTGGCCGCAACGACCGATGCTTTAAACACAACTTCTAAAGGGAGAAGATCAAATCGAAATGCCAATAAAGGCAATTGAAGTGAAATGTTAAGTCCCACGTGGCTAACCCCTTCAGAGAAGATTGAAAAGCCAAATGCTCCAAATGTTTTAAAGTTTAAAGTTGGAAAAAAAAGGCCGATGAAGGCGAGGCAAAGTTGGAAAGGTTAAGTCCCGCGACTAACCGTTGCAGCAGAATTAAAGGGGTCCAAAACTTCCCCGATACTCTGGAAATCCAAAAGAAAAATCAAGTGAAAGGCCTACAGAGGAAAAATAAAGACAAATGTTGGGTCCCACGTGACCGAGCACCATGTTAAAATCTGGAAAGCCAAGGTCCCCGGGATTAGAGATGAAACCCAATCCCCAGCAAGCAGGCAAGTGGTCGAGATCTTCGTCACAAGAACTGAGATCAAGCTGTTGAAAATCAAGGCCGCAAAACCAACCACCGTTCGAACTAACAAATTGTTCTTGGTTTGAAGGAAACAGGTGTAACTCAAAACAACCTTGCAAAATGTAAGTGTAACCAAAAGAAAAGGCGCAAGAGCTAGAAGCAGCTCTGCAGCAACAACTCTAAAACGGGAAGTTCTCTCCAAAATTCTTTCCCACATTCACTCAAATAAAATGAAAAGAAAAGAAAAGAAGAAATTAATGTTGAAAACAGTCCAAACCTAAAAGTAGTACAGGGCCTCCAATCCCTAGCTACACCTTTTCCAGCATAGGATATTCCATTCCTTAGTTGATGCCAACATAGGGCCTCCAATCCCTAGTTGATGCCAGCATAACCTGATGCCGCAATAACTCGATGACAACATATGATATTATATTCCTTAGTTGATGCCAACATAGGGCCTCCAATCCCTAGTTGATGCCAGCATAACCTGATGCCGCAATAACTCGATGACAACATATGATATTATATTCCTTAGTTGATGCCAACATAGGGTCCCACTCCCTAGTTGATGTCGGCATAACCAGATGATTCTTCCAACATAAGGTCCCACTCCCTAGCAGACACCGGCATAACCTGGTGATCTTTTTCTAACAAACAACATAACATGTTGATCATTTTGTGACACTGGCATAACCCAGTGGTCCTTTTCCCGGCAACAGCATAACCTGTTGACCTTTCCAGACACCGGCATAACCTGGTGATCTTCTCTAACAACAGCATAACCTGTTGGACTTTCTAGACACCGGCATAACCTAGTGATCTTTCTGACAACAGCATAACATGTTGATCATCTCCTGATACCGGCATAACCCAGTAATCTCTTTTCCCTAAGCAACAACATAACTTGTTGACCTCCCGGATGCCGGTATAACCTGGTGATCTCTTTCTGACAACAACATAACCTGTTGATCATCTCCTGATACTGGCATTACCCAGTAATCTCTTTGCCCCCAGGCAACATCATAACCTGTTGACCCTTCCAGACACCGGCATAACCTGGTGATCTTTCTGACAACAGCATAACCTGTTGACCTCCCAGACACCGGCATAACCTGGTGATCTTTCTGACAACAGCATAACCTGTTGTTCATCTCCTGATACTGGCATAACCCAGTAATCTCTTTTCCCCAGGAAACAGCATAACCTGTTGACCTCCCAGACACCGGCATAACCTGGTAATCTTTTCCTGACAACAGCATAACCTGTTGATCATTTCCTAACATTGGCATAACCCAGTGATCTCTTTTCCGGCAACAGTATGACCTGTTAACCTTTCCAGACACCAGCATAACCTGGTGATCCCTTTCTTGACAATGACATAACCCGTTGATCCTTCCCCTCAGACATCGGCATAACCCGGTGATCTTTTCTTGACGACAGCATAACCTGTCGATCTTTTCCAACATAGGGTCTCCAATCCCTAGTTGATTTTACTTTTTAGGGATAGGGTATCCACTCCCTAGTATACAATAACTCTGGGTGCACTGCTCCCGATTTTTCACCGCTTTCAATAACAAAATAGTGTAGATTTGTTTACAATAACTCACGAAATCTTCCCGGTGAAAACTGGGGCAGAAAATTTCGTTCATTTGTTTTTCTTTGATTTTTGTGCAGATTACATTTTTAGGACAATGGACTCAAGCGACCCAAAAAGAAGAAGTTTCGATCCAGAATAATAAAACAAAAAGAGAAGTCTGAATCCAAAGTGCAGATATGGGGAGGATATGGATTATTCAAGACGAGATTGAAATCATCCGTTCGGTATATCCTGCCTTGATCCGAGGAACAATAAGACGAAACCAGTACATGCGGTTAACAAGCATCAAGATCCGAGTCTGAGTCAGTAGAAGATCAAGGCTCAAGACCAGGTCTTAGATAGGAATCTTGTAACTAGCAGATGATAGGTTTACTTAGTCTGTCATTTTGTTTACTTTGGGTGTAATAAGGAGATCAGCAGCAGTAACAGCAGCAACCACAGTGAAACCATAGTTACTCGGTAGTCCCAGCTACCAAACTTTGAGAACTACACTGACCTGAATCCTTTATAGCCAAGGATATGTAGGCAACCTTCAAAGCACGGTTCGGTCAAGCTTTTCCAAAACGCTTCACAATGGAACATATGAACGGGTAAAAGTCGTTTGTTGCTTCTCACTTTGTCTTTGCCCGGAAACTCTCCGTGTTTCCGAGCAAAGAGGGGCAGTTGTGAGCACGTGATTTTTACTCACCATATCATCCTATAAAAATCTCAATAAATTCATTGATTTTATGAATATTTGTTGATTTTTTTAGTGATTAATTGTGAATTATTTGCATTTTTGCATGTTCATAATTCATCTTGTAAAATTATTAAAATTGCGTCGCCATTATCAAGAATCATGAACTTATTATTTGTAACTAATGGAATTAAAAATAGATGAATAGTGGTTATTTGATGTAACATGGTTTTAACAGCTAATTACTTAAAATTAATCATTTTATCCAATAAATCATAGATTTAATTAAAAATGTAAAATTAGTTGTTTTATTCCCAATTAATCTATAATTAGATGGAAAATAATGTTTAAAATTAATTACTATATTTTTTGGATTTAATTGGTTTTGAATTAAATTAAATTGGTTGGTTTAGTAATTAAGAAGCTTAAAATCGTACTTGGGCTAATACCCAAGCCCAAACCGTCTCTACACGCACCAGCCCAAACCCTATAACCCCACCCGGCCTGCCCCAGCCCCAGTACCCAAAACAACCTTGTTTCACACCCCCTCGTCCCAGAGTCGTTGGATCATCACAACCCCACATCCCCTAGATATAAAATTGTCCTAAAGCACCCCCTACCCCTAATTCAAAGTTTAACACACACCCCCTCTTCCCCATCCGTCTCTCCCTCCTCTCTTTTTACCTCACTGGAGCCGCCATCCCCCGCCCTAGCTCCACGAATCCTCCGCCGTGCTCCGCCGGCCGGAAATTGCCTCCGGCGGCGGAGCTCCACCAAACAACCCCAAATTTTAACCCTATAACCTTCTTCGCCTCCTTAACCACATCCCG
>ML255158.1:0-22108 GCA_005239495.1 Nicotiana undulata
TTTAGGGTCCACAACCTTAGTATTTAAAACTAGTCACTCATACTAAATGATAAAAAGATAAGAATATTTAATGCCACGAATGGCTATAAAACACAAGAATCTTCACTTCTAACACTTCCAAAATAGAAGAATATTCAAAAAGTATGTTGTAGCTCTAAAACAAGACAAGAATGAACCACAAAACCCAAATAAATCAATTTATAGTGGACTAAAAATCGAGGCAAAAAACGGACAAAAATACCCTTTCAGGTCAGTTATGCGACCGCATTCCTGTCGCAGAACAGGTATGCGGTTCGCATTATTCACAGGGCCATCGCATACGTAAAACCCTAGTTTCCAGGTTCGCATCGCATTGTTTGGTCTGCGCTCCGCATTGCTGATATGCGACCGCAGAACTGCATCACATTCTTGAAATCGTTTCAGGCATTGGTGGTTCTGCGGTCAATTATGCGGCTCGCAGATGAGTTATGCGATCGCATAATGGACCGCAAATTCGCTCTTGAAATTGGCCAATCTTTCTGTTGAAGTTTGCGATCCAACTGGACCATCTGCGGTCTGCATAGGAGTTCTGCGGTCCTTCCTTGTGCATTCTGCGATCGCATATTGCTCTTTCCCTCATTTTTAGCTTTTTAATCTCTTTTCCACGTTCTTTAGTGTTTAAGCCTCATGCACTGTAAAACATCAAAATTCCATAAGTATAAAAGGTAAATGCTCTTGAAAACAAGCTATTATCTAAGCAGTTTGACATTAAATGTGCCGCAATTCTCCGGCACATTAACACCCCAACTTAAACTCTTGCTTGTCCTCAAGCAACACAACGACTCTATCCTAACCTAGACTCCAAATACAAGACCGGAAACAGTAATGACCAAGGATAGTGTTAAGTGCCAGTCCCACAAGCATGCATTTTCATTTATTTACCCTTCATGAACAGTCGCTGCTATTTACAAGGAACTAATCAACTAGTGAACTTTGAGCCTCGACCAATTTGACAAAATGTTACTCTCAACTGAGTGACTTGCATCCGACTTCAAGAACTCAACTATTGTCAAACTTCACAGTTCATGTGACCTTACCAGAAAGAAAGAAGGTCCCAACTCACAATCTTTACAATGACAACAACAAGGGACATATTTACCAAGACACTCACACTCACACAGAGTTTCAAGTGTTACCACACATCATACCATAGGCTTGCCCTTATTTTAATTCGTTGCTTCTTCAAGAACATTTGGTTGGAGATCTCATAAGGACTTTTTGGCTTGTAATGTAGGCTTAGGGAAAGGTTGGATACTTATTTGGGTGAGTGACTACGCCCTCCTTGAACGCTACTCGCATTTTCCTTTCTCGTTGCACTTTGTTTCTTTTGTTTTCACTCCACATAGCCTCATTTGCATTTAGTTACCAACATAAAACTACTTGAATTACCTCACTAAATATATTCAAAGCTACCATATTTATTTACAGACATGTCTCTTTTTCTTTTCTTTTTCTCTTTATATATATATATTTTTTATTTTTCTTTTGGAGCTTGAATAATTTTCAAATGAATTGGTTTTTGAGATGTAAATTCTACGCTCACTGCACAACCCTACCAATCTCCACTTTGACACCAAACCCCCAACTTAGGCTTTTTGCCTCATTCTCAACGTTCAAGAAGGGACATGTTCAAAAGAGGGAATTATTTTACAAAAGGGGAAGGTTTGTAATGAGGTGACCAAAGGAAGGGTTCAAGGCTCAAATGGGGTAACTAGGGATAGTATTTATACAATGGTGGCTCGAAAGGCTAGCGAGGTTTCCAAATAACACAAGGTATGCCTAAGGTCATTTCTCCAACCAAACAGAATTATCATCAGCATTGAAAAACCAACCAGGCAAGTTCTAGTTGACAGAAGTGAACACAAGAATTATTGATACAAAATCTAACACACATGGCACATGATTGTTTGGCTCAACATAGTTTTAGCTCATGAGTCAAGGCTTGATAACTAGTAGCTTTCATCATATTTACATGTATAATTCTAAGTACACATAGCGTCAAAAAGCGAGCCTCAAGTTCACACAGTTGATTTCCTTTTCAACACAAAAAGATATACTTATATGAAGCTGGAGGTGGAGGAGCTGCTGAAAACTCAGCTGGAGGGGTGACTGCTGCAATAGGTGGGGTGTCCTCATGTGCCACATCTGAAGCTGGGGCCTGAGAGCTGCTGGCTCCGTATGCTGAAGGCTGAGTGACTGATGTTGTAATCGGGGCAGCTCTGTCAACCAGAGATCGCTCTATCGCAATCTGTATCTACTCATCCTCTACCCGCTCTGTAGCTGTGGTGACTGCAATCCCCTTACCCTTCTCCTGAGAGCCCTCCTCATCATCTGACCCTGAGTCAATATCCTCCTCGCCAGTCTCCTCATCCTCGGACGCTGAAGAATGTCCAAAATCCTCCCTAGAAGCTACATCAATTGGTGCAGGGGGAGGTGGAGGCTGACAGACTCTTACAGTCGGGGCTGCCTGGGTTGTCATCAGAGTAGAGAAGTCAAAGTCCAGTCCAGTGTCAGCAATGTCTGCTCCCTGCTCATCTTCCTTGGGCAGGAACGAAGATAAATCAAACTCCAAATTTTGCATCTTCTTGAGCTCAGTCTTCAAAGTAGATACGTCAGTACGGAGCGCTGGTAGGTCCGTAACCTCACCCCGCTCTATCGTCCCAATCCTGGCCTCAAGTCCCTTTAGGCGACCCTCGTAAGATACATGCTGCTCCTGTAGAGCAGTCACTAAAGACTGAATGGGGGTCAGGGCCTGCCGGATAAGTGTGGGAAGGTCTCTCAGGAGCTTTTCTACCTTAGCATTTGTGTGCTGATCTAGGAGACCAAGCTGTGAAAGAACTGGCAGTGGAACAACTGATGGAGCACTGGCCCGAGGGGTAGGCTGAGGAGTAGCAGTGGATGTCTCTGCCATCTGAGGTTCTATGGGAGTCTGAGAGTCGGAGGCCTCTACCTCAGTAGAAATCTGAATCTGAATCTCTGGGGGAGGGGGGGGGGGGGGGGGAAGGTTTTTGGGCCCCCCNTCAGCTTGACCTTTCTTGTCAGAGGTAGGCAATAAAGGAACACGAGCATACCTACATAAGGTAGTGATCAAGCAGGGTAACGGGAATGATGTTTGTTTCTACCAAGCCCGAACTCCTATTTCCTTGAAGATGATGTCGCTCACATCAATTGTGATCCCTGTCATAATGCAAGCAATGAGAATGGCTTTCTCCATGCTTATCTATGTTTCATTTCTAGTAGGGACCAAACATGAAGTGATGAAGCTGAGCCAAAATCTCCCTTCTCTCGTAAGATCCTCCTTGTAGATTTTGTACTTGAGGTCAATCCAGGCTGGGGTCCCTCTAGAAATCAAAGATGCAACCCAAGCACGTTCTCCATGTTTGTTAGCTAATTTGGCATCATACTCGGCCGCTCTCGGGCAACCTAATGAAATGTAATGAGCCTGGATGGCTTCCCCGGGGCATAGAACATCCTTTCCTCGAACCAGAACTTGCTCAGCAAACACCTTGTTGCGTTTGTGGTGAGCGTTCCTGGAGGCCCCGTAGGAGGCATAAAACTCCCTCACCATTGTTTCATTATACTCCCCAGGTAACTTAGTGAAGCGCTCCCACTTTCTAGTCTTGATGTTTGCTAGAATGTTGGGAAATCGCTCTTGGATGCCGTTGAGACTCAACTGCTTCTCGGCTAGAATCTTCTACTTTTCAAGCCCCGTTCTGTACAGTTCTCTGGATTTAGAGAGTGGGAACCGGAGCTAGTAATCATCACTTTGCTTTTTCCTTACCTCAGCCACTAGGTCAACCTATGGTTCAGTGTCCCCCTCATCAGACTGGGAGGAACTTGCAACAATGGATTGTGGAGGTGCTTGACGTGCTCGTTTGGTCGGAGGTGCTTGCCGGATTGAGGAGGGCCTCTTACTATCTGAAGATGTATGTTTGCGAGCCATATCTGCAAAGAAAACATACGTGTGAGTGGATAGGCAGACACAATAAAATAAAATAAAATGAATTGGAAAAATCAACTCTGCGACAGGGTATGCGATTGCATAACCACTATGCGTACCGCAGACCTATCGCAGAGTGGTGGATTGCTTGAAGGAGTCAGTACTGCGATGACACATGCGATCGCATATCCATTATGCGGTTCGCATAGTCATCGCAGAACCAAGTGCACAAAAAAAATGTGATGCCAGTATGTGATCGCATAACCCACCGCAAAGGTGAGTCTGCGATCACAGATATGTCGCAAAAGAGGGGTTTGGTTAGGAGGTACACTGTGTAGGTCTGCGACGCATCTACGGTATGCATTTCAACTATGCGATCGCAGATTCGTCGCATTTTGGTTACTTCCTCATTCGACCTATGGTTCAATGTGCGAAACAAATGCGATCCGCATAATCAAAATGCGGACCGCAGAACCTATCGTTCTCAGAGCTAGAACCCTAACAATGGCGATTTTTTGTACCACTACCTACCAGACCTTGTTTTCAGTTGTATATACCTTAAAAATAGTGTAAAGCGGTCGAAGACAATTATAATAACCCAATAAGGATGGGGTCAAATCCCACTGGGAATAGGCGTGAAAAGATTACTTCGGTACTGTGATTCTTAACTTAAATCGTATTTCTATTCCGTTAATGCAACAAGAATATGGGAATTGATTGTGTAATGATTTAATTGTAGTAGTAACAAAGATGATTAATTAGAGTTGTAAATAATGTGATTAAGTAAACTAAGGTTGTGTCCCCTTCAATGAAATGTAATGCTAATGGGTATTAATATGATATATTTCTAATGGAAGGCCCTTTAGATATGAAAATGATTTCTAAATGACCACCCAATATTTTCCAAGAGTTGGGTAGTATTTCCTCTTTATGATTTTACCAAATATAAAAGAGTTGAAATGAAGAGTAATCAATTAAAGCCAAATAAAATCCATTTATCCCTAAGCGATTCTATTAAACAAGGCTGATATTTACTCCAACGAATTCTAACTCACTTTTCCAAGCTAAGAAAGAATTAATGGCACTTGTTAATGTTTGCAACCACCAAACAATAAATGAATAATGAGAAGTAAATAAATATCCACCAACTATTATATATATATTCAATGTCAAATACCCAATAACATAACACCCATTTAGGGTCCACAACCTTAGTATTTAAAAATAGCCACTCATACTAAATGATAAAAAGATAAGAATATTTAATGCCATGAATGCTTACAAAACACAAGAATCTTCACTTCTAACACTTCCAAAACAGAAGAATATTCAAAAAGTATGTTGTATCTCTAAAACCAGAAAAGAATGACACACAAAACCCAAATAAATCTATTTATAGTGGATAAAAATCGGGGCAAAAAACAGACAAAAATACCCTTTCATGTCAGCTATGCGACCGCATTCCTGTCGCAGCACAGGTATGCGGTTCACATTCTTCACAGGGCCATCGCAGACGTAAAACCCTAGTTTCCATGTTCCCATCGCATTGTTTGGTCTGCGGTCTGCATTGTTGATATGCGACTGCAGAACTACATCGCACTCTTGAAATGGCTTCAGGCATTGGTGGTTTTGCGGTCAATTATGCGGCTCACAGATAAGTTATGCGATCGTATAATGGACCGCAATTTTTCTCTGCGATCCAACTGGACCATCTGCGATCCGCATAGCAGTTTTGCGGTCCTTCCTTGTGCATTTTGCGATCGCTTATTTCTCTTTCCCTCATTTTTTAGATTTGTTTTCTCTTTTCCACGTTCTTGAGTGTTTAAGCCTCATGCACTGCAAAACATCAAAATTTCATAAGTATAAAAGGTAAATGCTCTTGAAAACAAGCTATAATCTAAGCAGTTTGACATTAAATGTGCCGCAATTCTCTTGCACATCAGTGACAGCTGGATGAGAGTTTAAAAAGAGGTACGGAACAAAGAGGTACAGGGTAAAACACCCACGAGATTATTAGAAGCAGGAGCTCCAATTTAATTGAGGAGTTGAAGAGACACGGTCAGAATGAACCAGGGCAGAATAAAGGGCAAATTCATAGATCTTCAATCAATGAGCTAAACGTTACAGAATCTTCACACAACAGTTACGATTACCTATTGCAACGTTACATTAATGACATAAATAAATATTCATTAATTCTCAATCATTAAGAAGAGTAGACATTATTAAGAAATTCCCTATAAAAGGGAGTAAGATCTCACTTGTATGGACACGTTCGAACCACTACTGAAATATATTTACATTTTTGTGCTCTTATTATTTTCCTAATTTACAAGTCTAATTTCTATTATTGTTCTTAGTGAATTTTCTTGGTTATCAGAAGCCCGAGTACTTCTTAAAATAGCTTTGACTAAGAATCCAGTTCTTTGGTTAAACAAATTGGTTCCGTTACCAGGAATATGATAATCCTTTTTTGCATTCGTAAATTATCTTTATTGAATCATGTTGAACACCAACGATAACAACCAACAGTCAACTAAAACTCCAACTCCATCGCCTCAGGCAACCCCACGAGGTTCAAGGGACAACTCCCCGGAAATATCCAAAACTCACAACAATGACCAGATTGAAAATGAACAAACGAGAGAGCAAGACACTGTGAAGAAAATAAATGCTCAATATGTGAATGAAGCTCTTCAAACATTCATGAGGGGTCTACCAATTATACCACCTACGCCTCCTCGAAACAACACTACAATTGTGGAAAATCCACAGTCTGGATTAGCTAATTCTGGAAGTAGAGGCACTCCAAATGAATCCTTCGAAGGGAGACCAAGTACGACTAATAATTCAGATTTATAATCTTTAATACTAACCTTGTAGAAACAGGTGAAGGAACAAAACGATTGTATCGAACAAATTCCTCGCGTACCACTTGTCATCAAGGGGATTGATATTTCCAAATACTCTCAACAACCATGGAACACAAGTGCATCACCTTTGCCGATTCCCAAAAAATTTAAAATGCCCAATATACCAAAATATGACGGGACAACTGATCCACGTGACCATGTTACTGCATTCACCACGGCAGTAAAAGGCAACAACTTAACTAAGCAAGAAATCAAGTTTGTGCTGGTCAAATAGTTTTGAGAAATGCTTACCAAAGGAGCACTAACATGGTATTCTTTAATTATATTGATTCTTTTGCTGAGCTTGCAAATTAATTTATAAAAGCGCATCCCGGTGCACAAAAAGTGGATAAAATAATGGAGGACATTCAAAGTAAAACATGGAGATACATAATTGCATCGTGAATTCGTAGACAGGTTTCAACGGGAAAGGATGATGTTACCAAGAGTACCTGACAACTGGGCAGCTATGGCGTTTGCGAACAATCTAAATGAAAAAAGCTCTAAAGCCACGAGGAGACTCAAAGAATGTATATGAGAATTCCCAGCTACAACGTGGAATGATGTTTATAACAAGTATAACACCAAATTGCGAATTGAAGAGGATACCATAGCTCAATCAAAAGCAGAAGATAGGAAAAGATCTAGACGCTCAGAATCAGAGAGGAAAACTGGCAAAAATAGGTAAGAGTCATATATGGGACTTTCGGGATGAGAAGCTCGTTCCAAATTTGAAAACACACGGCCTGACCACAGACC
Source organism: Nicotiana undulata (assembly GCA_005239495.1). NCBI lineage: Eukaryota > Viridiplantae > Streptophyta > Magnoliopsida > Solanales > Solanaceae > Nicotiana > Nicotiana undulata. The sequence goes on from ML255158.1 coordinate 7,651, forward strand.
GTCAAACAGAGATTCAAGTTCATCATCATCAAGATCCAGAAAGGATCGAGATGAACAAAATAGAGGTAATAACGTATGCAAGAATTGGAGACTATAACTTCAATGTAAGTACTTCCGAGTTAATTACAGTATTAAGAAATATGGATGATAAAGTTCGATGGCCCAAAGAGATGAGACCAAATCCAAACAGAAGGAACCCAAACTTCTAGTGTGAATTTCACAACGACCACTAGCACAGAACATCAGAATGCAGGTTGCGACAAGGTGAGGTAGAACACTTATTAAAAAAGGGCTATCTAACTGAATTGTTTAGTGAAAAAGGTAAGCAGGCATATATGAAGAACATGCAGGAGACCCCAAAACCACTGTCTCCGAAGAGAACAGTAAATGTGATAAACGGAGGAGATAAGGTTATTGGCGTGACCTATACCGCAGCAAAAAAGACAACGAAGTTCACAATAACCCACAGGAAACGGACTCGTGAAATCTTGGAGGCTGATATCATAACATTTGACGATGCAGATGCAGATGGATTATTGATCCCACATAACGACGCACTGGTAATATCTTTACTTATACATGACACTAACGTGAGAAGAGTATTGATTGATCCAGGTAGTTCAGTTAAACATCATTCTACTAAGAGTGGTGGAAGAGATGCTAACTGGAGACAATGTAATTCCAAAAGCACGTTCTTTATCCGGATTCGATAATTCTACTGTCATAACAAAGGGAGAAATTGCAATGAGTACTTATGCAGAAGGCGTCGTCAAAGAAACAAAATTTCAAGTTATTGATACAGACATGGACTATAATGTAATTATGGGAAGACCATGGATTCATGACATGAATGCAATACCATCCACTCTACACCCGATTATCAAATTCCCTTCAAAATGGGAAATTCAGCAGATTTGAGGTGATCAATACATTTCGAGGAATATCAATTCAATAATTTACTCGAATAATAAAGAAGCGGAGGAAGAACTAAAAGACGCGGGATCAACTTAAACAGATACGATAAAAAACGTTAAAGACACGGTGAATCACATCACCACGGAGATCGCATCAAAATATACGGACGTGGATTCCAGGCCCGATGTTATTCAAGAACTAGAAGAGAATGAAAACATAAAGACAACTACTAAAAAACTCGATGTTGTTCCACTGTTCGAACATATGCCTGAACAAAAAATCCACATAGGAGCAAAGCTAAGCCCGACCAGAAGAGGTAAGTTAATTGAATACTTGAAATCTAATGTAGATTTTTTTGCCTGGTCCTATTCAGATATGGCAGGTATATCCCCAGAGGTGATGACCCATAAACTGAATGAAGACCAATCATTCGTACCTGTCAAACAAAAGCAAAGGAAGTAGGGATCATTCAAGAATCAAGTGATCGATGAAGAGGTACAGAAACTCTTAAAAATCTGTTCAATACGCAAGGTAAAATATCCCAATTGGTTAGCTAATACTGTAGTAGTACCTAAAAAGAACGGCAAATGGAGAGTATGCGTAGATTACACAGATTTAAACAAAGCATGACCAAAGGATTGATTTCCCTTATCGCACATAGATCAAATGATTGACGACATTGCAAGTCATGAATTGTTAAGCTTTCTAGATGCGTATTTTGGTTACAATTAGATAAAAATGGACCCCTCAGAGGAGGAAAAAACTTCCTTTATTACAAACAGGGGGACTTACTGTTACAAAGTCATGCCTTTTGGCTTGTAAAATGCTGGAGCCACGTATCAAAGGCTAGTGACCAAGATGTTCCAGGAACATCTGGGGAAGGCAATGGAGGTAATACATTGATGACATGTTGGTGAAGTCAACACATGCTGAAGACCATTTCCAGCATCTTTCAACTACATTTGAGATCCTCCGCAGGTATAATATGAAACTAAATCTAGAAAAGTGCGCCTTTGGCGTCGAATCAGGTAAATGTTTTGGTTTTCTCGTATCAAATAGTGGCATTGAAGTAAATCCTGCTCAACTTAAAGCTATTGAACAAATACCTGATATACTCACGAGTAAAAAAGAAGTTCAAAGGCTGACAGGTAGGATCGCAACTTTAGGAAGATTCATTTCAAGATCTTCAGAGAAGAGTTTCAAATTCTTCTCAGTGCTAAAGAAGCAGAATCAGTCCGAATGGACTGAAGAATGCCAGCAGGCCCTCAAAAACTTGAAGGCCTACTTATCAAATCCCCTACTATGATCCAAACCAAAGGAAGGGGAAAGGATGTATATTTATCTTGTTGTTGCAGAAATAGCTGTGAGTGCAGTCCTGGTAAGGGAAGACAAAGGTTATCAATCTCTCATTTACTATGTAAGTAAATCCTTACTGGATGCTGAAATTAGATACCCCCATCTAGAAAATTAGCCTTGTCTTTAGTAATGGCAGCCAGGAAATTGGGACCATATTTTCAGTGTCATCCAATTGCTGTTATAACTTCATATCCTTTAAGAAATATCAACAAGGACTGTCAGGATGATTGGCTAAATGGGCAATAGAACTAAGCGAATATGATATCATTTATCAACCTAGGACAGCAATAAAGTCTCAAGTCTTAGCCGATTTTGTCGCAGAATTTAATGCTAACATAATTCTTGAAGTAGAAAAGGAATTACAATTTTTTACCGGAGCTGATCCATGAACATGGACTTTATTTACTGACGGTTCTTCTAATGTTAAAGGATCCAGTTAAGGAATTGTCTTGATACCACTTTCGGGTGAAAAGATAAGGCAAGCTATGAAATGTTATCATATCACTAACAATGAAGCGGAGTACGAAACTGCCATTGCAGGACTTGAATTAGCACAAGAACTCTCAATAGAGCAGATCGTGATCAAAAGTGACTCTCAACTGGTGGTAAATCAGATGCAGGAGACTTACACCACTAGAGAAACTCGAATGCATCAATATTTGGAAAAGGCGTGGCACCTAGTGAGGCAATTCCAGTCATGGAAGATCGTGCAAATACCCAGAGAGGAAAACGCAGAAGCAAATATGTTGGCTAACCTCGCATCAATTACATATGTAACAAATAAAAAAAAATTCTATCGTGATATATTTATTTCATTCAGCAATCGAGCAGGAACAAAATGAGGTAACATTTAATAATTTAACCTGAGATCTGAGAAACGAGATTGTAAATTTTTTGCAGAATGGTACCGTGCCTGAGGATAACAAAGAAGCTCAAGCACTACGATGAAAAGCTGCACGGTATTGCCTAGTTCGTGACACTTTATATCGCAAAATGTTTGGTGGTCCTCTAGCAAGGTGCGTCGGACCTAATCAAACTGAGTACAAATGAAAGAAGTACATGAAGGACATTGTGGAAACCACGCATATGTAAGATATCTGGCCAAAACTCTAATCGAAGTAGGGTATTATTGGCCAAAGATTGAAGAAGACGCTGAACATTTCGTAGCTAAATGCGATAAATGTCAGTGCTATGCTAACACCATGCATCGACCCGCAGAACTACTACATCCGATTATATCACCTTGGCCATTTACGAAGTAGGGAATGGATATAGTAGGACCTTTACCCCAAGCCAAAACAAAGGTACAATTTTTACTTGTATTAATAGATTATTTTTCAAAATGGGTAGAGGCAGATGCTTTTAAACATGTACGAGAAAAAGAAGTGAAAAGCTTCATTTGGCAAAAAATCATACGCCTCTTTGGTGTCCCAAGGGAAATTGTATGTGATAATGGCCCACAATTCATAGGCTCGCAAATCACGGAATTTTTCCAAAGCTGGAAAATAAAACGTATCACTTCTTCACCGTATCACCCCCGTGGCTAATGGGCAAGCTGATTCAACAAATAAGATCATAATCTATAATTTGAAGAAACGATTGAAAAAATCAAAAGGATATTTGCCTGAAGATCTACTAGGAGTATTATGGGCTTATAGAACTACAACAAAAACAGCCACGGGACCCCATTCACACTTGTCTACGACTTGGAGGCCCAAATACCAGTGGAAATTGGTGAACCAAGTACAAGATTCATAGTAGCAATAGAAGAAACAAACAATGACGAGTTGAGAACAAATCTGGATTTACTTGAACAAAGGAGAGAAACCGCTTTAATTCGCATGGCCGCTCAAAAGCAAATTATAGAGCGGTATTACAACAGAAAATATCACCTCGGATATTTTAAAATTGGGGACTTTGTCCTCAAAAAAGTTTTCCAATCAACAAAAGAGGTTGGAGCAGGAAAATTAAACACAAATTGGGAAGGACCCTATAAAGTGCGTGGTATTGCTGGAAAAGGTGTTAATGAGCTGGAAACCATGGACGGAAGGATCTTACCAACAAGTTGGAATGTTGTTCATTTGAAGAAGTATTACTTCTAAGCAAAAGGAGTACCCACGGTCAGGTATCATTATGTACGATTTTATTTAATGCAGTTAAAGTTATACTAACACTTTTAGATGATAGACAAAAAGCTAACTCATAACCAAATGATGATATTAGGCCTCAATAGGCACGTGGAAGTAACTGAATTCCCGGTCTAGGGTTATAACCTTTCTGATGGACATTTCAAAGGGTTAAGCAGTCATCATCTAAACTATATACTTCGAGTCCCGTATGTTTTTCCTTTTCAGGAAAAGGACCATAAGGAAGGAGTAGTCAAGTGCTCGACATTTCATTCTTCAAATCTCAAACACTTGCGGGACAACACAGTATGGAAGGCAAAGAAGACTATCAAAAAAGTCAAAGCTCAAGAAAGAAGACTAACAAAGAGTCAGAGCTCAAGCCTGGAGACTTATTTTACCCAACAAATCAAAAATTACAAGCGAAATCAAAGAGTCGAAAATAAAAATGCAAAGGCCTGATTCAGAAACCATAAACAACATACTCGTAAATATAAACAAATGTTTAGGTTAAAGGAAAAATTTAGTCACAGGTCGAAATTTGTACCCCTGTATTTATTCAAAATCTATTGTGAAAGAAAACAGTTACGAAAGAGTTATAGACGATAGTTGAACACATGTAAAGTATTATGAAAGTTCAAATAATACAAAAACTTTCTTGAAAGCATTACTTAAAGGAACATGTGAATTCCTATCTCTCTTTTGTATATTTACACCGTTATGAAGTTGAGACGTCTTCTTCATTAAGTGTCATTCATAAAAGGGCCTTTTTTTAAATATAAATTATGCTTATTTAAAAAAAGACACAAAGTATTAAAGCATTTTTAATGCAAAGTTAAATAACAAAGGGTGAAACAAAATCCTGAACATAAAGCATTTTTATGCAAACACTTAAGAGTAAAAGGAAAACTCAAGTCATGCCAAGAAATTTAAACATTAATATTATACGACGGTAGAAACTAAGTATGAGTTTTTTCCAAACCAAATTTGTTCATACAAAATTGCCCCTAAGTTGTCACTGTGGACTTATCGACCAAACTATAACCCCAAATGGGACAAAGAGTAACCACCAATTGATTCTCCAAAAAAAAAAAGGGGTTAACAAACACTTTCACTAGACACTAAGGGGATTATCTTCATCAACAGAAGGAGCATCTTGAGATGGAAAGGGTTGGGCAGCAGCTTCATCAGCCACGATTTCATCACCCACGGGAACATCAACTTCAGGTGATGAAAAACTTTGACTTTGCTGAGACCTTTCAATTGTCTCCTTAGTTTTGGCAATTTTAGCTTGTAAATCAAAGTTTTCCTGGCCCACTTCCGTTAATGTATCAAGCCAGGCATTCAATTAAGCCCAACTCAAATCAACAGCTGCCTTATCCTCAAGAGATTCATAGTCCTTCTCCCATTGTTCAACATCTGCTCTCAGCTCATCCCTTTCAAATTGTTCCTTCCAGTTATCAGCCTCGGTATGGTAGTCATTCATTAAATGCTCCGTATATACGATCCTTTTCATCAACTTTGTACCAATGAGATTGATCTACACAAAAGTAGCACCACTGAAATGAATAGGGAAGAGCTTTATGAACCTGTCCAATCTCCACAAAGCATCGGTGGACATAGCCGCCCCATCAACAAGCGGTGCTGCAGCGACTGACTGAACTACCCCAACTGGATTGGCTATTGGGGTCTGAATCTGAGGAGTAGTCTGATTAGGAGTGTAGGTAGCAGGAGTTTGGACCCATCCTCTAGCCTGAGATATGTTTGCTGCCATGGGGAATGTGCCAGTCTGGGCTACACTCTCCACAAGGCCCACTAGTTGGACCAAAGCATCCTGAAGTACCGGGGTAGAAATAAACCCCTCTGGGACCTAAGCTGGAGATCCCCCATCAATCTCTATCCGGGCTCCGCAGCTGGAACTGCTGCTTGAGCAATGGGCTGAGTCCTGCCACTGCCTCGGCATCTACCCCTAGTAGGAGTTGCTGCTGCGGAAGGACCTGATTGCTGGTCAGCGGATGAAAAAGCACGTGTTCTCGCCATCTTTGAGAGAATAGAAGAGTTCAATCAATACTTGAGATGACAAGAATCCCACGATAGAGTAGAAATAAAATGAGTATGTTCCTAACTTGATATTCTCTGAGAGATAAGTGCAGACGTCTCTGTACCGATCCCTCAAACTCTACTAAGCTTGTTCGGGAATTGTGAGAGCTAGGCAACCTAGTACTCTGATACCAACTTATCACGACCCAAATTCCACCTAACCCCACACTTGCTAGGCAAGCCAATGTTAGAGGGATTCAATATTTAAAACAACTAAAATATAATACTAGGTCTAAAATTATCAAATAAGCAAATACCGAATAATGTGAGAAATAATAAAACGAAACTCGAAGCTAATTATAATATCTAGCTACCCAGGGTTGGGAGTCACAATTCACGAACTACTAAAGAATACTATAAGTATTTAGCTCAAGAAAAATGTATAAAACTGTTTTGAACTGGATAAAACAGTAACTAAATAATGTAGAGAAGACTCCAGGAATCTGCGTAGGCTAGAAGATCTACCTCGTGTCTGTATTGGTAAAAACGAGCTTCACATGTGTAATAATTGTGATGACTCAGCAATTTATGAGGAACAATGAAAATGTGAAAACTGGATGGGACTCTATGAATAGGTACGAGGCAAAAAGGCACGGGATAAAATACACATAGGGTATTCAGCTACGGGAATCTCAACCTGATTAAGAAGATGAAGAGATACGGTCAGAATGAATCTAGGCAGAATAAAGGTCAGATTCGAAGATCTTCAATTAATGAGCCAAGTGTTACATTACCTTCATGCCACAATTACTGTTAATCATTGTAGCGTTACATTAATGACATTATTAGACATTAATGCTCAATCACTAAAAAGGGTAGACGTTATATTAAGAAATTCCCTATATAAGGGAGTAAAATATAACTTGTAAAGACACATTCGAACTACTATTGAAGTATACTTACTTTTTGCGCATCTTACTGCTTTCCATTTACAAATTTACTTACAATTATTAGCTCATTCTTTGGTTATCAGAAACCCGTGTTCGTCTTAAAATAGCTTTGGGCAAAGAATCTAATTCTTTGGTTAAACAAATTGGTTCTGTTACCAGGAATCTGATAATCTTTGTTTACTTTCAAACAATATTCTCTAAATTATGTCAAATGCCAACGAGAATAACCAACAAAGGAATGGAACTCCAGCTCCATCACCTTTAGGAACCCCACGAGGTTCAAGGGAACATTCTCCAGAAAGATCTACTACTTAAAACAACAATCAGAAGGGTAATGATCAAATAGGAGAACAAGATCAGGTGAAACAAATGATTGCAGAATATGTAAATCAAGCCTTACAAGACATTCTGAGGGGATTACCGGCTGCATCACCTACACCACCTCCTAACAACACCATATCTGTGGAAAATCCTCAATCTGGATTAGCAAACTCGGGAAGTGGGGGCACTCCTAACGAATCCCTCAAACGAGACCAGGTATGTCCAATAACCCAGAATTACAATCTTTATTACTAACCTTGCAGAAACAGGTGAAGGAACAAAACGATCGAATTGAACAAATTACTGGAGTACCACCTATTATCAAAGGCATTGACGTGGATATATATTCTCAACAACCTTGGAAGCCAAGTGTAGCACCCTTGCCTATTCCCAAGAAATTCAAAATGCCTGATGTTCCCAAGTATACGGGATGGCCGACCCATGTGATTATGTAACTGCTTTTACCACCAGATTGAAAGTCAACGACCTAACTAAACAAGAAATTGAGTTAGTCTTAGTCAAGAAGTTCGGAGAAACACTCACCAAAGGAGCATTAACCTGGTATTCTCTTTTACCTGAAAATTCCATTGACTCTTTTGCTGAGCTTGCAGATTCTTTTATAAAAGCGCATTCCGGTGCGCAAAAAGTCAAAAAAAATGGAAGTTGTATTTAAAATAAAACAAGAAGACGTGAAGTTGCTTCGAGAATTTGTAGACAGGTTTCAACGAGAAAGAATGATGCTACCAAGGGTACCTAACAATTGGGCAGCCATGGCATTTGCAAGCAATTTAAATGATAAAAGCTCAGAAGCCACGAGAAAACTCAAGGAAAGCTTGAGAAAATTCCCAGCCACGACATGGAACGTTGTCTATAACAGGTATAGTACCAAGATACGAATAGAAGAAGACACCATTGCTCAATAAAAAATTGAAGATCGAACTCGTACTGGACGCTCCGAACCAAAAAAGAGAACATGTACGACCCTTATATGGGACCTTCGTGATGAGAAACTCATCCCAGGTTCAAAACTGCTCGGTCAGAATACATACCATCAAATAGAGATACGTGCTCATCCTCATCAAGATCCAGAAAGGATCGGGATAAACGAAACTGAGGTAATACAAGAATTAGAGACCACAACTTCAATGAAAGTATTTCTGAATCAATCATAGTACTGAGAAATATGGGCGATAAGGTTCGATGGCCCAAAGAAATGAGGTCCAACCCAAATAAAAGGAATCAAGACTTCTAGTGTGAATTCCATAATGACCATGGGCACAAAACGTAGGCTTGCAATTTTTTGAAAGGTGAGGTAGAACAATTATTAAAATATGGCTATTTAACAGAATTGTTTAGTGAAAAGGTTAAGCAGGCATATATGAAGAACATGTAGAAGCCCCCAAAACCACCATCTCCAAAACGAACAGTCAACGTGATACATGGAGGTGAGGAGGTAAACGTAGTAGTCTGCAAAAGAACCACAAAATTCACAATTACACACGGGAAGCGGATTCCTGAAGACTTGGAAGTAGACAATATATCATTCGACGATGCAGATATCAACGGATTAATGCTTCCACAGAACGACGCGCTGGTAATATCCCTACATATACATGGCACTAATGTTAAAAGAGTGCTGATTGATCCAGGTAGCTCAGTCAACATCATTTTGTCGAGAGTTGTGGAAGAAATGCTAGTGGAGGATCATGTAATCCCACAAGCACGAGCCTTATCAGGGTTTGACAACTCTACGGTCATAGCAAAAGGGGAAATTGAGCTTAGCACTTATGCTGAGGGAGTAATAAAAAATACTAGGTTCCAAGTCATTAATACTGACATGGCCTACAACATAATCATGGGAAGACCATGGATACATGACATGAAAGCAGTACCATCTACCTTGCATCAGGTAATTAAATTTCCTTCCGAGTGGGAAATTTAACAGATTCGAGGCGATTAGCAAACTTCAAGGAATATAAATTCCATGGTACACTATAACAAAAAAGAAGAAGCGGAAGAATAAAGAAATAAGGAAATCAACCAGGCAGGAACTTTTGCTCAAACAGGTACGGAAAAAAATTTTGCTCAAACAGGTACGAAAGAAGATAGCCGCTAAAAGGTAAACCAAGTCACCACGGAAGGTGTATCAAACCATACAGACATGGATTCTAGACCTGATGTCATTCAGGAACCAGAAGAGGAAGAGCATATCAAAATAACTACGGAAAAGCTCGAAGCTATTCCACTATTCCAACAGAAGCCTGAACAGAAAGTTCACATAGGCACGAGGCTATGCCCCAGCAAAAGACGTAACTTAATTGATTATTTAAAAGCTAACGTAGATTGCTTTGCATGGTCCCATTAAGATATGACAAGTATCCCACCAGAAGTGATGACTCATAAACTAAATGAAGATCAATCCTTCGTGCTTGTCAAGCAAAAGAAAAGAAAGCAAGGACCATTCACGAACCAAGTGATCGAAGAGGAACAGAAACTCTTGAAATTTGGTTTAATACGTGAGGTAAAATACCCTAATTGGTTAGCCAATACTGTAGTGGTGCCAAAAAGGAATGGTAAATGGAGAGTATGCATAGATTACACAGATTTAAATAAAGCATGCCCGAAAGATTCATTTCCATTTCAACACATAGATCAAATGATTGATACCACTGCAGGTCACGAATTGTTAAGCCTTCTAGATGCGTACTCTTCTTATAATCAGAGAAAAATGGATCCCTCAGACGAGGAAAAAACTTCCTTTATTACAAACATGGGGACTTATTGTTACTAAGTCATGTCTTTTGGCCTGAAAAATGCTGGAGCCACGTATCAGAGGCTAGTGACTAAGATGTTCCAGGAACATCTGGGAAAGACGATGGAGGTTTACATCGATGACATGCTGGTGAAATCAACACAAGCGGAAGATCATTTCCATCATCTTTCAATTACCTTCGAAATTTTACGCAGGTATAATATGAAACTGAATCCAGAAAAATGCGCCTTTAGTGTTGAATCAGGTACATTTTTGGGTTTTCTTGTATCAAATAGAGGAATAGAAGTAAATCCTGCTCAAATTAAATCTATCGATGAAATACCCAATATACTTACAAGCAAAAAAGATGTTCAAAGACTAACAAGCAAAATTGCAGCCTTGGGAAGATTTATTTCCATGTCTTCGGAGAAGAGTTTTAAATTCTTTTCAGTTTTTAAAAAGAAGAATCATTTCAAATGTACTGAGGAATGTCAATAGGCTCTCAAAGATCTGAAAAGCCAAAAGAGGGGGAAAGGTTGTATGTCTATCTTGGCGTTGCAGAAATTGTCGTAAGTGCAGTACTTATAAGGGAAGACAAAGGTAAACAATCTCCAAATTTATGTAAGCAAGTCTTTATTAGATGCTGAAACTAGATACCCGCATCTAGAAAAATTAGCCTTAGCTCTAATTATGGCAGCTAGAAAGTTAAGACCATATTTTCAATGTCATCCAATCACTATTGTGACCTCATGCCCATTGAGAATATTATGCATAAAAAGAATTATCATGAAGATTAGATAATTGGGAAATAGAATTAAGCGAGCATGACATAATATATCAGCCTAGGACTACAATAAAGTCTTAAATTCTAGATGATTTCGTCACTGAGTTTAATAATAGCATAATTCCTGAAGTTGAAAAGGAGTTACAACTCTTTAACGGGGCAATCCAGGTATATGGACCCTATTTACTGACGGCTCTTCTAATGTAAAAAGAGCCGGCTTGGGTATAATCTTAATATTACCTACGGGTGAAAATACACGATAAGCTATTAAACGTTATCCCATAACTAACAATGAAGCAGAGTACGAAGTTGTCATTGCAGGGCTTGAACTGGAACGAGAGTTCTCAATCAAGAAGATCGTGATCAAAAGCGACTCTCAACTGGTAGTAAACCAGATGCAGGGGACATATATCGCTAGAGAGACTCGGATGCAACAATATCTTGAAAAGGAAAGAGATCTAGTAAAACAATTCGATTCAGGGAAGGTTATGCAAATACTTAGGGAGGAAAATGCAGAAGCAGATGCATTAGCTAACCTCGCGGCAGTTACAAATGTGAAAAATAGAGACAATGCAATTGTCGTTCACTTATTTCACTCGGCAATTGACCAAGACAAAAATGAGGTAACATTTAACAATTTAACCTTGCATTGGAGAAACAAAATTTTAAATTGTTTGCAGAATGGCGCCGTACCTGAAGATAAAAAAGCAGCTCAAGTACTTCGCCAAAAATTTGCACAGTATTGCCTCATTCGTAATACTCTATACCGCAAAATGTTTGGAGGTCCCTTAGCAAAATGCCTTGGACCCAATCAGACAGAGTTCGTGATGAAGGAAATCCACAAAGGACAATGTGGAAATCATGCAGGGGCAAGATCTTTAGTCAAAACCCTAATCAGAGTAGGGGACTATTGGACCAAAATGGAAGAAGAGGCTAAGAGTTTCGTAGCTAAATGCGACAAATGCCAACGATTTTCTAACAACATGCATCGACCAGCAGAGTTATTTCACCCAGTGATAACACCATGGCCATTCATGAAATGGGGCATGGACATAGTGGGACCCCTTACCCCAGCAAAAGGAAAGGTATGGTTCTTACTCGTGTTAACTGATTATTTCACGAAATGGGTGGACGTAGAAGCTTTTAAAAAGATGCGGGAAAAAAAGTGAAAATCTTCATATGGCAAAATAAAATATGCCGCTTTGGGATACCGAAGGAGATCGCATATGACAATGGCCCACAATTCATAGGCTAACAAATCACAGAATTCTTCGAAGCTTGGCAAATCAAAAAAATCACTTCTTCACAATATCACCCCGTGGCTAATGGGCAAGTCGAGTCAACGAACAAAGTAATCGTCAACAACCTAAAGAAACGGTTACAGAAAGCTAAGGGAAACTGGCATGATGAGCTACCAGCAGTATTATGGGCTTACAGAACGACTGCAAAAACAGCTACGGGAGAAACTCCATTCGCGCTTGTTTATGGTTCAGAAGCTTTGATACCAGTAGAAATTGGCGAACCAAGCATAAGATTTACAACAACAACGGAAGAAACAAACAACGACGAGTTGCGAACCAATCTGGACTTGCTCGAGCAAAGAAGAGAAGTTGCACTAATACTAATGGCAGCTCAAAAGAAAATCATAGAACGATATTACAACAGAAAAGCTCATCTCAGATATTTCAAAATTGGGGACTTCGTTCTCAAAAACGTCTTCCGATCAACGGAAGAAGCTGGTGCAGGAAAGCTAAATCCAAATTGGGAAAGACCTTACATTGTCCGTGGCATTGCTAGGAAAGGCGCTTATGAGCTGGAGGCTATGGACGGCAGGATCTTACCAACTAGTTGGAATGCCGTTCATTTGAAGAAGTATTACTTCTAAGTAAAGGGAATACCTCCGATCAGGTATCATTCGATTTTACTTTTGTACAGTTAAAATTATACTAACCATTTTAGATGATAGGAAAAATGCCAACTGTGATGACCCAAAAGGTCATCTTATGTAATTTAAGCCTTATCTGTGTTCCGAGGCCCCGAGAGCCTCCGTTAGTCTCACCTCATTATGCGTGCGCAGCCCGGGCATGTAGCCGGGAAGCTATTATGTGAAAAGTTGATGAAAATGAGTTTTTGATAATTAATGAATGAATATAGTTGACTTTGGTCAACATTTATAGCAAACGGATCCGGACCCGTGATTCGACGGTCCCGGAGGGTCCGTAGGAAAATATGGGACTTGGGCATATGCCCGGAATTGAATTCCTAGGTCCCAAGCCCGAGAAATGAATTTTTAAAAGAAATTGTTTTCTGAAAATGATAAAGGAATAAGATAGTGAATAATTATGTGAAAACAGTGTTACCGGGCCCGTATTATGGTTTCGGAGCCCGGAACGGGTTTATTATATATTAATTGTCTTATTTGTAAAATTTGGTGTAAAACGGGCGTGAATTGAGTGATTTCGGACCATAATGAGGTTTTGAGATTTTTAAAAGAACTTGAAATGTGGCATGGAAAGTGATGTGATGTTCCGAGGTCCGAGTGAGATTCCGAGACCGGGAATAGTTCCGTGGTGTTAATTATAACTTGTCTGCAAAGTTTGAAGTCGTTCCGAGCATGTTTAGGCCAGTTCGGCGTAATGAAGTGAATTCTAGAATTTTAAAGTTCTTAAGTTTGATTAAACGGATTTTTGAGGTTTAATTACGTGTTTTGATGGTAATTTGATGATTTAAAAGCTTGAACAAGTTCGTATGATGTATTGGGAGTCGTGTGTGTTTTTGGTTTTGAGCCCCGAGGGCTCGGGTGAGTTTCGGGTAGCTAACGGGGTGTAAAAGATAGGAAAAATCTGGTGTGTTTTTGCTGGTGTTTCTGGTGTCAGGTTTCGTTCAGTGCGATCGCGTAGGTCCTCCTGCGATCGCACAGTGTTAGGTGGGTAAGGGGTCTCAGATGCTCTAAGCGATCGCAACATATGCTCCGCGATCGCAGTGATGTGATTCTAGAAGCTCTGCAATCGCACTCTACCCTTCGCGATCGCAGTAGCCCAGCCAAGCGTACTCTGCGATCGCAGTAGCCCAGCCCAGCGTACTCTGCCCAGTGATTTTATTAAGTCCAAAACAGAACCTTTTACGGGATTTATCACATTTTCACCATCTTCTCCCTCTCCAAGACCCCATAGGCGATCCTCAAGCGAGTTTTCTTCCATAGTAACTTGGGTAAGTG
>ML255162.1:859-79974 GCA_005239495.1 Nicotiana undulata
GTCCGGGAGGCACCTGGGCCCACCCGAGCCCCCGTCCAAATATACCAACAAGTCCTAAATCACTAAGCGGACTCGCTCGAACTTTCGGAACACGAAAATTAACAGCGAAACTCGAAATCAAACCCCGAAACTTATTTAATCAATCTTAAGAACTTTAAAATTCTAAAATTCACTTCAATACGTCGAACCGGCCTAAATTGCTCGGAACGACTTCAAACTTTACAGACAAGTTATAAATGACACCACGAAACTATTCCCGATTTCAGAATCTCATTCGGACCTCGGGAACATAACACCACTTTCCAAGCCACATTTCAAATTTTTTAAAACCTCAAAGTCTCATTTTTGATCGAAACTACTCAATTCATGCCCGTTTCACACCAAGTTCCACAGATAGGACAAATAATATATAATAAACTTGTTCCGGGATCCGGAACCATAATACGGGCCTGGTAACACGGTTTTCACATAATTATTCATTTTCAAAATCCTTTATTACTTTCAGAAAACAATTTTCTTTAAAAATTCATTTCTCGGGCTTGGGACCTTGGAAATCGATTCCAGGCATATGCCCAAGTACCATATTTTCCTACGGACCCTCCGGGACCGTCGAATCACGGGTCCGGGTCCGTTTACCAGAAGTGTTGACCAAAGTCAACTATATTCATTTATTAATTATCAAAACTTATTTTTTATCAGTTTTTCACATATAAGCTTCCCGGTTACACGCCCGGGCTGTGCACGCATATCGAGGTGAGGCTAACGGAGGCTTTCGGAGCCTCGGAACACAGATATAGCTTAAATTACATAAGGTGACTTTTTGGGTCATCATAATGGAATTCTTGTCTGTATGCTGAATCATAGAAGACAGAGTAGCCAATGCATCGGCAAACTCATTCTGGATTTTGGGGACATGCCAGAATTCTATCTTCGTGAACCTCTTTCTCAATTCCTGTACGTGATGCAGATATGGTAGTATTTTGGAATTCTTGGTTGCCCGTTCTCCTTGTACATGATGTACCAATAAGTCTGAATCACCGATCACTAACAACTCTTGGACGTTCATGTCAATGGCCATGTTGAGCCCTAAGATACATGCTTCATACTCTGCCATATTGTTGGTGCAGGGGAACCTGAGCTTGGCGGATATCGAATAATGCTGACCGGTTTCTGATATTAAGACTGCTCAATGCCGACTCCTTTGAAGTTTTCTGCTCTATAAAAGAACATCCTACAATCGTCGTAGGATTCTGCAATGTCTTCTCCTCCAAATGATACCTCCTCATCGGGGAAATACGTTTTTAGGGGTTTGTACTCTCCGTCCACAGGGTTCTCAGCGACGTAGTCTGCCAGTGCCTGTCCCTTGACTGCTTTCTGAGTTACATAAACAATGTCGAACTCGCTCGACAGGATTTGCCACTTGGCTAGCTTGCCAGTGGGCATGGGCTTCTAAAATATGTACTTCAAGGGATCCATCCTTGATATGAGATATGTGGTGTAGGCACAGAAGTAGTGCCTCAGCTTTTGAGCGACCCAAGTTAAAGCACATTAGGTGCGTTCCAAAAGAGAATACCGAGCCTCATACGAAATGAACTTCTTGCTGAGGTAATAAATAGCTTGCTCCTTCCTTCCTGTTTCATCATGTTGCCCCAGAACGCAACCGAAAGCTCCATCTAATATGACAAGGTAGAGTAATAGAGGTCTACCTAGCTCAGGTGGTACTAGTACTGGTGGCGTTGACAAATATTCATTGATTCTATTAAAAGCCTTTTGGCACTCATCGGTCCATTTGGTTGCAGCGTCCTTCTTCAGCATCTTGAAGATCAGCTCAAATATGACTGTACATTGTGCTATAAACCGACTGATGTAATTAAGCCTTACCAAGAAGCTCATCACATCTTTCTTGTTCCTCGGTTGTGGTAATTCTTGAATGGCTTTGACCTTTGACGGATCAAATTCTATTCCCCGGCGGCTCACAATAAATCCCAACAACTTCCCAACAGGAACCCCGAATGCACACTTCGTGGGATTCAACTTCAGATTGTATTTTCGCAACCTATTGAAGAACTTCCTCAAGTCTTCTATGTGATCAGTGGATTTATTGGACTTGATAATAACATCATCCACATATACCTCGATCTCCTTGTGAATCATGTCGTGGAATATGGTGGTCATAACCCTCATGTCGGTGGCCCCTGCATTCTTCAGGCCGAATGGTATCATCTTGTAACAGTACACTCCCCACGGTGTAATGAAAGTCGTTTTCTCAAAATCTTCCTCATCCATCCAAATCAGGTGATAACCAACGAAGCAATCCACGAATGATTGTAGTTCATGTTTGGCGCAACTGTCAATCAGGATGTGTATATTTGGCAAAGGGAGGTCGTCTTTCGGACTGGCCCGGTTGAGATCCCGGCAGTCGACACAGACTCTGACCTTCCCTTCCTTATTCTATACATGCACGATGTTGGATAACCATGTCGGGTACTCAACTACCCTAAGAACTTTGGCGTTGATCTGCTTGGTAACTTCTTCCTTGATTTTTAAACTCATATCAGGTTTGAATTTTCTGAGCTTTTGCTTTACCGGTGGACACATTGGATTGGTTGGCAGTTTGTGAGCCACAATAGACGTACTTAGACCAGTCATGTCATCATACGACCAGGCGAAGATGTCCTCATATTCCTTCAGAAACTCTGTGTATTCTTTATTTTATGACGGTAACAGATTAATGTTGATCCGTGTTTCCTTGACGTTTTATGAATTTCCCAGGTTGATAACCTCAGTCTTGTCCAGGTTGGACTTAGGTTTGTTCTCAAAGTTTTCAACTTCTTTAACAATCTCGTTGGGTATATCATCTTCCTCTGAATCGATGTCCGTTTGTTGCGTTGTCTCATTGCATGTCACAATCATTGGTTCATCAAGACAAGTAATAGTAATGTTGTGTAGATAAAGTAGTGAGATAAAAACAACAATAATAAATATTGATTCATAAAACTTAAAAGTGCTTTTGATAAATTGAATAAATGTTTTGAACATTGAATATCTTATTACATAAATTGAAAATGCGAAAAGAAAATCATTTGGTAAAAAAGACAATGAACACTGCTTATTTTAGCCTTGCTACCCCGAGGCTCGTCGGGCTTTGGTTGTCCTGATAGATCAGTTCTTGAGATATGTCCCCTTGCTTACAGTCTGTATGGAAGGTCCTTCCTCCCCCTCCTCCTCGAGAATAACACAACAGTCCATGTCACTGTCCTCCAGGAACAAATTCCTCAATGCGGAGAGTGCTTCCTCTTTGTCTAACCCATAAATAATGTCGGCTTGTTGGAAGGTCTACTCCAGATGTGGTATCGGCTGGTCCAGTGGGTAATAAGGACCGCGCTAAGGTGGCAACCAGTCGTTGTACTCTTTCCAAGTGTAGTCGTATCCCAGACCAAAAGTGGTGCCATGGCTTTTGATCTTGATAGGTTTGGAGATTCCTTGAAGATTCTTGTCGAGCCCTTTGCTAGGCTCGTACCCATTCCAATTTAGTATACACTCGATCTTGCTATCCAACCATTTATCCTTGTCGATGGCATTGGACCGTTCAATGTGGTGGTAAGTTTCTCCACCCAACTTTCTTCTTCCTCCGATCACCGGAATAGTCTGGCGATTGTAATAGGGTTGCTACCGTCACCATGAATAATCACCTCTTGGTGGTTCCACTCGAACTTCACTTCCTGATGTAGTGTTGATGCTACGGCCCCAGCAACATGGATCCATGGTCGTCCCAATAACAGATTGTAGGACGCTGGTACATCTATCACCTGGAAGTCAACCTCGAACTAGGTTTGTCCCATTTGCAGGCATAGTCTTATCTCACCAATGGTGGACCTTGGATATCCATCGAAAGCTTTCACATTGATTGCTCCATCCTTTATCTCATGCAGACCTTTACCTAACTTCTTGAGCGTTATTAACGGGAAAATGTTAAGACCGGATCCTCCATCATCAAGATTCTCGTGATGAAATAATCTTCGCATTGCACGGTGATGTGCAGTACTTTGTTGTGCCCCAATCCTTCAGGTTGTAACTCGTCTTCATGGAAGGTGATCTTGTGACTTTCCAACATTTGGCCCACCATATTGGCCATTTCCCCACTAGTTATTTTGTTTGGTAAATACGCTTCACTCAATACCTTCAGCAAAGCACTTCGGTGCGTCTCGAAATTTTGCAGTAAAGAGAGGATGGATATTTATGCTGGCGTCTAGTTCAGCTATTCGATGACCGAATACTCCTTAGCCTGTACTTTCCTCCAAAGGTCATATAGACCTGTCTCAATAAGGGGAGACCGGTTGGCAGCCTACTTCCTTGATTCAGCCAGATGATCAGAGGTATAGACCCTACCAGTTCTCGTCATACCCTGCGCTGCGACAGCTTCCTCAGTTTTGACCTTGCCTTTCCTTCTCGCCTCGGTTGTATAATCCCACGAGATAGCATTCGTATAGAAGGGTGGCATGGTTGACATTGCCACTGGAAATGGTGCGTCTATCCTTACTTCAAACGGAACATGTACCTTGGGTGGCAAGACTACGACCTCAAATGGTGCGGGTGCATTTGCCGGATATATGAACTCGACTTCAATTGGTACTGGTGTCTTTGCGGGTGGCGCTGCTTCAAACTCAAGAGGTATGGACATATTTACCTCAGCATCCCCAGATGGTTGAATCTGGACTATGATCGGGTTGAGAGTGACTGCTGGTTTCTTTGGGTCATCGCCTTTTGCGATCAACCCGATTGATCTCGGGATCCCAATCATCTTCTATTTTGATCATGTGGATACCTCCACCCTTATGGTCTGGCAGAGGATTTTTGCGGGCGTTTGGAGTGGGGTCTTTTGCCACAATAATATTATTATCAATGAGGGCCTGTATCTTGTACTTCAGAGAGCGGCATTCATAGATGGTGTGCCCCTTCATGCCAGAATGGTATGCATAGTATTTGTTTGGGTTAACCCTATAAGAAGGGTTCTCAGGGGTGGCAGCAGGGATAGGCGTGACGTAACCAACAACTTTGAGTTTCTCATACAGCTGGTCAATGGGTTCAGCTATGGAGGTGTACTGCTTTGGAGGGCGGCAATCAAAATTGGGATGAGGTCTAGGGAAGTTTTGGCTTGCAGGGGGTGATTGGTAATAGGATGGATGGGAATTATAAGTGTGGTAGACAGGAGCAGATTGTGAGTATCTGGGCGAATTAGGTTGATATGTCGGTGGTGGAGCTTGGTAAGAAGGCGAGGGTGCTTGGTAAGAAGGCGAGTGTGCTTGGTAATTCGGGGTTGGCTGGTATGTGAGTGGAAGTGTTGGATATATTTGGTATTTGAGTGGGGATTTGGCTCTTTGTGCAATCATTACAGCTCCCACGTCTCTTTTCTTAGACACACCACCGGATTGTAAAGCCTTGTTTGTAGCTTGCAAGGCTTCAAAATTCGTGATCATACCGCTCTTAATACCTTCTTCAATCCGCTCCCCTAATTTGATAATGTCGGAGAATTTGTGATTCTCAATCATCATTAACCGTTCATAATACTGCGGGTCCTGGGCCCGGACAAAGAACTTGTTCATCTGCCCCTCTTCTAAAGCAGGTCTGACTTTAGCAGCTTCGGACCTCCAGCGAGTGGCATACTCACGAAAGGTCTCCGCGGGTTTCTTCTTCAGATTCTGGATATAGAACACATCTGGTGCGTTCTCTGTGTTGAATCTAAACCTATCCATAAAGTCAATTTCCATACCTACCCAGTTGGACCCTTTCTTTGGGTCTTGGCTGATGTACCAAGATAGTGTATCTCCCTTCAAACTGCTCATGAACAGCTTCCTGTGGATCCTTCCATTATTTCCCACGCCAAACAAATTGTCACAATAGGTCCTTAGATGGACCCTCGGATCACCAGTACCGTCAAACATTTCGAACTTCGGAGGTATGTATCCTTTGGGCAGTTCGACATCAGGTTGTATACAGAGGTCTTCATAATTCAACCCTTCGATTCCCCTGGTTCCTTCTACACCTTGAACTCGGCTGGTCAGCTTCCTTAGTTCCTCAACCAGATTCTTGATGAGCAGGTCCTTTTCATCAGACTCGGACGGGTATGGGATGGGTGGAGTGGAATGGGTCATGGTTTCCACATATATGGGATTGTGGAAATGGTCCTTTGTAGGGTTCTGAGGTTTTGGGATAAGTAATGGAGTGTTGTTTGAAGTGTGACAAGTATTGCATTGTGTTGGGAGAGTTTGGTTCTTTGGCGGAGTGGCGTGATGATGAGGTGCGAGATGGTTTTGTTGCCTTGGGATATTCTGTGGAGGTGTATGGTTTTGAGCATTTGGAAAGTTGACGTCTGGGATGTTGAGGGAAAATGATAGGTTGGCCAGATTCCGGACCTGGTCGAGTTCTTCTTGGAACTTCAGCAAGTTCTGTTCAAGTGGTGACATGTTTTCATTCAGGACCTGAATACCCCGACCGTCAGCGGCCTCTATTTGTTCAACCATATTTTCCTTCCTGATACCGCTGGATTCTGCCATCTTACTCTTGCCTTTGTTTCTGCCTTTAGGAGGAGTAGGAGGAGGAGTAGGTAGAGGGCCCTTGGATCTTATGTGATAGGATGATGATTCCAGAATGCACGAACTAACCTTTGGGGAGGGGAATAATAAGGAAAAAGAAACAAAAACAAAAGGTAGCCAAGTCAGTGAGGATCATGAAAAAGTATTGCAGTATTTAAACACATAGTGCGGGAATGTAAAGCGTGTCCTAATTTGGGAACCTATTTGTGCCCGAGGTAGGCCTAGAGACAAGTTGATTTGGAGAACTTAGAATGCTAAATGCCTCATTTTATTGATAAAACAAATAGACAAATCCCAAAACGACACTAAATGAACGAAAAATGAAAGGCACTAATGGTCATTGGCCTTATTACATCAATAGAGAAAACAAAGACATTCCTATCTACTTGGTCCCAGAAGGACCTTCCCTAGATTCGGCATTCCTACTTCCCTCGAGCAGCTTTCCCAGCTCGCGAAGTCCCAGCAACAGGTATGCTCTGGCTAGATGTCCTCCTTCAGTTCCCTTAGCCCTTTGACAATCTTCGACCCTTTTGAGACTATACCTCGTTCCAAGTATCCTAACCTCTTATTGGTACTGATAGCCATGACTTTCCACTCCTCGATCAGCTTCTTGTTAGATTCATGTATTTTGTGGTGGTCATCCTCATATTCACGGATCCTTTTGCGCAACTGGTTGAACTTGACTTGCGCTTCAGCCCTTTCATATATAACCCTGTGGCCTTGGACGTACCCTGGCTTGCTCTGACCACTCAGATCCTCTTCTAACCAACCAAGATAGAAAGGGGTACAACCGGAACGATACCTGTCTGGCTCGATGGTGTCTTTCTCAAGTATAATCTTGCAGTTCCATAGGTGCTGAGCTTGGCACTTGTGAGGACTGTCATCATTTTGAAAGTCTGCTCGAAGATGGCTTATTTTCTCGACCCTAGGTACGACTTGCTTCCTACCTGCTTGCTTCATAACTCGGAGAGGGACGTAAGGGTATGTCCTCCTTAAACCAATCAGTATGACCGATGCATCTCGAGATTGAATGACAAACTCATCTGTCGGAAACCACTCAAACATCTATTGGACCTGTTCTTCGGTCAAGTTACCAAAGAGCTTAACCCATCCTTCGGCATTCTCAGGCTGAGCAAACATGTCGGGGATATAGTTCATTCTCTTCGGGTGATGGAAAGCGATGTGGTCATCCCAAATTCTTCGATGAATTTCTTGTCAGTATTCGCCTCTTTGGAGATGCTCCATGAGCCAGAGTTGAAGTAATAAATTGTAACCTTTGAAATGTTTTGCTCCTCGTTGACATATTTCCAAGGCCCGGTATATGTCTGCAATGATCATGGGCACGATGCTGAAGTCTTGCCCATCAATCCCTTCCATTAATGTCTTAGTTACCATGGCCAGTCTGGTATGGATTCTCTCTTTCTTCATCGGGAACACGATCAACCCCAAAAAGCAAACCATGAAGACGAACACTCGACGATGGATATGTCCCAGGGAGGTGATAGAAAACTCGTCATGGTAGGTACGGTATCATTTGCTGTGGCCGTACCTTTCGTACAAATAGTCAAAAGGAATGTACGACTCCTTCAAGCATACCAGTTTTGCATTCTTCTTCAGACCTATCATCTTAAGGAAACCCTTGCCTGTGCGGTTCTCAGGCATCAGCAACCCCAGAGTTTCCCACACCAAGTTGGCCAACCCTCCTATCTCTTCTATCAAATGTGTCATTTCAATATTCCCAAAGCGGAACACGGACCTCTCGCAATCCCAAAACAAAGTAGCAGCCTCTATTATCATTTTGTTAGGCCGGATTTCTAGGAGAGATGGCAGGTTGCCCAGGTGTTTTCTGACGATAGCTTTGTCGCTAGAATGTAGGTCATCCCACCAACTCAACAGTCTTGGGTGGATATTGGAGACCATGCCGAATCTGGGGACCTCGTGCCTCATTTTCTGCAAAGCAAACGAGGTTAGCCCTTACCCCCACCAGACTCGACTATTTTACATCAATAATTAGTAGGAAGCATTTAGTTCTCCAAATAAATGCACAGAACGTGAGGGTGTCCAGTTGGGTTTAGAGAAACCCGGTGGACTTTTGGATAAGGCTATCTTAAAAGCTATCGTGCGGACGACACTTTGGCTTGACTAGGTTTGACCATGATGCATGCAATAATACAACAGAGTAAGGTTTCTATGGGGTTTTAGACCGGTACTCTTGAGTGGACAACTCAAGGGGGAAGGCACGGAACCGTCAACTGCACCGCTGATCGACTAGTTTTACCGCAAATAAGCCTTTCCGAATTTAGGGGGATAATAATACAGGAAGAGCGCAACCACTCATCAAGCGTTGCTATAGTATTTGTTTTGCACGAGTGGAGTATGAATGTTGAGCATGATTATGCAATAATAAGCATTAAAACAGATTGTCATGTATTTGCACATTAAGGAAAACGGTAAATGCAACTGTTATGATTTAAAGCAGTTACAAAGGAAAACAAAGAGACATGTCAGTTTCATTTTGTGAAATAAATACTTTAAAGAAATAAACAACTAATTGCACGTAGTAGGGAAGAGGAAAGGGTGCAAGGATTTAAGCAAATAAAGGCACAAATTCACGAAATAATTTGCAATGGTAAAAGCCTATAATCCCCAGCAGAGTCGCCATGCTGTCGCGCCCCCTTTATTCACCTCGCGGAGAGATCCGGGTGCAGGACATTTGGGTAGAGGCAACTATTTCCTTTTAGGAAAGGGAGTTTGCATATTTTGGAGAGTCGCCACCTAACGATTTTAATGGTGCGTTAGGGCACCTAAGGGGTTCAATCATGACTTTGTTACTAACCAGAGATTGGGTAAGGGCTTGAAATTATCCCAAGGGGAAGGTGTTAGGAACCCCTCAGGATCCACAAGTGTGGTTCCCGGCCAAATAGTTTTCGTGAATTTGTACAATTAGCAAATAACAAGTAAAGGGCTCAAGTAAGAGGGGATTTAAAATATTAAGCAAGCAAGTGTTAAAATTATCAAGTTTTTTGCAAACAATTATAATATAACATTTAAGAGAAAGGTATCCTAGGTTTAAAACAATACGGATCACATCAATGCAATACCCGATAGACACTCCTCGAAGAGGGGCTACACGTGGTATTAGCGCATCGGTCATCATATCCATATTCTACCCTTTCCCAACCCGTGAAGGTAATTAAAGCGCGTGTTAGTCACGAACTCTATTGCGTGCTATTACCCGTCCCATCCTATCAGCCCCGGAGGAGATTAGGACTACTATCCTAAAATGGAGGTACTAGGCTGACCCTTAGGTTTAAAGGTAAAGATTCTAAAGCGACAAACAAGAACACTTAGGACTGCAATGAATGGGAAGCACATAGTAGCATATAAGAGGCTCAAGTCACCTCCACAGATTATGCATATAATTAGCACGACTCAAACACATGTAAGGGCAGTATTAATTTCAGAATCTTAATCAGTTTTTGCCTATTGATTTTAAACCCGTTGATAGTTAAGCAGCACATATAAAGAAGTATATTTCCAATTTTAACAAATTTAGCACCTAAGGCTTTCCTAGGCGTGAGACAACATATCCGTTATTAGAATTACTTAGAGGAAAACTGTTTGAGTTGTATTACTAAACATGCTGTTCTAGATGTTCAGATTTCAGGAATATTACCAACCGTGTGAGTTTGTTTTTATCAGTAATTAAGCTAGAGATGCCTAAGAGGATATGAATGCAATCATAAAGGCATGATATCTAATGCACAGAAAATGTAGAGTGATGTACATGCAGGACCTAAACAGGATAGTGTAAATGTATAAATATTTCAATGCTTTAAGAATATGTAGAAGATGTGAAAATGACGTATTTATTAGAGTTGTATCTATCCTAAGGCAGGATACCTAAGTGTACATGTCAGGGCATAACGTAACGTAAAGTACTAGTTATTAACACACGATTTTCTAAGTGATATAAGGATGAACATGCTGAAACAGTGTACATGGGACCTAAGGAACATGATTTGTAATGCAGATGTGAACCTACACATGATCTCTATTGCGCAGATAATAAATAAAAGCCTAAACATGGTTTCTACCTTTGTAATAACTAAGCATGCATAGTTACCCCTCCCATTTCACTATCCAGCCCCCATGAGTTGTTTACAAATTATTACAGGTCAGGAATTATGAATTACATAACAAAAGAGAAAATAAGAAGTTATTCTATAGGGAGCCTTCACTTAGGCCCAAATCCTCCAAACCTCATTGCCATATGGTGTTTTAAAGCCTTTTAACAGTCCGGGTGTGTCAAAGTTCCCTAAGGATCTCAAGGGCTCCCGTGAAATGCTCACACCCAGACTTGGTAACCAAGAGTGGAACATGTGCAGTGTGGAAATACCAGCCTCAGTGTGTCAGAGTTCAGAGGGAGCTCAAGGGTCCCAAAGTAGTGCTAATACTGAGGGGGCAGAACTTAAGGTCTAAGAATCAAGTGAAGTGCAGGAGATAGGTTTGAAAATATTTTTAGTAGAAAACAATGTTAAAAGGGACTTGTTTGAAATAGTTTTGAAAATAAGAGGGAGTAAAACAGATTTGAGAAGAGTAAGGCAATTAACAGCCCAGACATAGAGCCAAACAGGTTCAGTAATACTCACAAAACCAAGATAGATTCAGCACACAAGCCTTTACACAAGGGCAATGGGGATTGGGATACATAGAGCACATACATGATGAATACCTAAAAGGCAGAAGCCTTGCAAATTGGTACAGGCAGTGGGACACAGACTTAGGAATGGTCACGCAAATAGAGATGCTTAGAGTATAGGACCAACATAGAATCAGATTTAGAGGGAGTAACTGGAGAGGGTAGGACATGATTGCACATGGGTTTAAGAAACAGTTAAGAGTATAGCATGTATTAAGTAACATACAGTGCAATTACAGTACCTAGGGATCACATGTTGAGGCTATATGGGAGGGGATACCAAGAACGAAACAACATAATATACCCAACTAGTTGCAAGTAGGACAACACAACCATGAATAAAAGAAAATCAGAAGCAAAATGAATCGTAGTAACCAGAGAAACATGTTGTGTTGGGGACTTCAAATATAAATTGGAAACATACCAGTTGAATATAGCAAGCACAGAGTAAGGAATAAGCAAACAACACAACTAGTCTTGGCTTTCAGCCGACTAGTAACAACAGACAATCAATAGGAGCAATATAGTGTATATGTGTGTGAGAGAGAGAGTAGAACAAGGTATGTGTTCGTTCTTTGTGCTAATGAGAGACTAAGGTACTTATAGTTTTAAAATAGGCAGAAGAATAAGGTAAAAAATAATAATTCAGTAGTAATTATAGAAATATACCAAAATCAGATTAGTTGCGATGACTTCCTTTAATCAAGGAGTTTAAGATTCAAACGGTAATAAGCAATGCTAAATAAGGAATGAAACCATACGAGTCTGAATTAATATGTAAGGAAACGGTTTAGCATAGCACAAGCATACAACATGTAATAAAGTCTAGGTTCAACAGATTCTAATTAAGGAATACTTAAGAATCAGTTGATGGACTAATTAACCATAAAATAAGGCAAGAGAATGTTTTAAAGATTGAAATCAGTCGAGAACAGAGAATACCAATCACAGGAAATCAGGGATTCCCCTAAAAGGTAATATTAACCTAAGGAAAGTACTACAACTGAACGGAGCAAACATAGCATAAGCAGGAATATGCAAAGTAGGGTAAGAGAATCCCATAAATCAGGGATTTAAGTTAGAACATAATAAATGATTAAAGAAATAATAGAATAAAAATGATACTAACAGAGGAAAGACCAGAAAACCTAATGAACAGGTAGGGTAAAAGGCAAAATCACACAAAATCAAGGATTCGTATAGAGCATAGTAATGACTAAAGAAAATAACAGAATGAACATGATACGAGTAGAGGACACAAAGATCAGAAACCCTAATGAACACAATATGGTAAAGTCACAGAAAAACTCGGAACATTCGTGGGAAATAGGTATATATATGGATTAAACGAGCAAAATCATCAAAACAGACTCAGAATCCTACGATTGAGACAAAACAACTTAGGGTTTCCAACATAGTAAATCAGATGAGAGAAAAAACACAAATAAATCGTGCAAACATAGTAGAAATTATAGAATAATACTTAAAATCAGAAAGAGAATCGTTCTTTTTTTGAGAAAGGTGTTAAGAAACCCTAGCTTGAAGATGAAGAGTCATTTTTAAGGAAAACTCGGAGAATCTTTGGAAAAACAACGAAATAGCTTGAAATATACACAGATCTATCATAGATCTAAAAGAATCGGGGTTTTTTAAGCATTTAGGGTTTCAAAGAGAACCCAGAAAGATAAGAGAAACCTCAAATGTCGTTGGTTTAAGCCCAAAAGGTAACAGATCTTGCTTGAACAACCGGAGATGGCCGAAGGATGACGAGCACAGGACCAAGGGGTAGGAGGATTAACCCATGTCTCTTGAATACTTTAGAGATGGCAAACACCGGCGTGAGGGAACCACAGGAGGCGGGAGGATAGTGAGAGCTTCATGGTCTCCGGCGAAGAGACGGTCGGAGAAGGCGAAGAGGTTCATCGGATCCCAAAGAGACAGGAAGTCTCTAGAAGAGACTTAGAGAGATACAGAGAGAGAGTAGAGAGATGAGGGACCGGTGAGAATGAGAGGGGTCGGGGGGGGGGGGTTAGGGGAGTTTAATTATTGTAATGATGATCTGGGGCGTTGATCTAATTTGATCAACGANATTAAAAAATAGGTAAATAATTAATAACATAGCTAATAATTATATAAAAATGTAATGCTAGTTAAACAAAATTTAAGGTAATTAACTAATATTAATATATAAAAATGACTAATTATAGAATTAAAAATAGCATAAATGCATAATTGGGCCATAGTTGCAAAATTTGTGTAATTAGAGCTAAATAGTGCCAAATTGGTTAATTTGTGAAATAATTAAATCCTAGTAGGATTAAAAATGATATATTAAGCTGGGAAACATTTTTAAATTATTTATAATACAATTTATGAATAATTATTGAATATAAAATACTAAATAAATAGGAAAATAAATTGATTAAAATATGAAAAATTATGAAAAAATACCATTCCTTATGAAAAGTGATTTTGAAGGTAATATGCAAGTGTGGAAATAATTTTGAGGAAAATTTGGGTATCAACACACCCTTTTGGTTCAATATGCTCGTAATAGTTGTTCATAATCAATTACAGAATCACCAAATAATGTCACATAATAATAATCTCCTTTCAACCCTTCACAATACTGATAACGAGATGCGATGCATGAAGACCTCATAGTTATTTATCCAAATTAACGTGTCTTATTTAACGCCACATGGGCGGGCACCTACCTCGTAGGTCAAAGCTCAATAATTATAACACGGATTTGGAAAATTATGCACAGATAAATTTTACACAAAAATATTCAAATAAACCTAACAGGGGTGACTCCCTATTAGTACTATAGTACAAATTTTTAATTTCATAAGGTTTAAACACAAGAATTTTCATCACAAGGATATCATCCTTATATAACTTCCACCGCAGCTCGTAGCCCGATTTAAATATACCAAATCATATTGAAACGTGAGGATCTCTCCCTCGGTTCTGAATCACAAGTAATATGCATATTGTGCCACTCGAAACATTCCTTTTTTCTTTTAAATATTTTCCTTTAAACAAAATATAATGATAGACATAGCTATCTCCATAGAATCTCCCAATATGAGTATTCACATAAGTAGATTTCAGGGTTACGAAGCTCACCCATAAGTGAAGAATATTAGGAGGACTTTCCTATATACTCATAATCGAATCAAGGAAATTATCACTTTATATTATCTAGAGATTGTACTTGTAATGACACCATCTGGTGTAGTGAACTCAGCTATACCATAGAAAATATATTAACAGGCTGGGTCTCTACCTCTAGGAATCTGACCTCCGTCTCGACATTCCAACCCCTTTTCCCCTAGCTGGTCATGTAAGTTGAGTTGTAACTTCAATGGAGCACGTAGTCTGAGTACTCTGATGAAATATGACTCTCCCAAGCCTAGGACAATTTCTACCACTAGTCGAAATAAAGTATCAACCTGCCCTGAGTCGTACAAAAATTTTTAAAATCATATTTGAGTCCTTTAATGAGTTTGTAAACTTGCTCTCTGGCTATATGAACCGAAGTAGGAGTATGACGGGCTAACTTATCGAACCTGATGGCATATTCTAACACCATCATGGTGACCTGACGCAACTGTTTAATTCCTATGCGCCACGCATTATGGAGAGCCCTAGAAACAAATTCTTTCAAAAGCATTTATGAGAACTGAGTCAAGTAGTTGATGTTGCAATGGCTGGTCGTCCTCTTCGTAGGCTTGCCACAAACACCGGCGACCAATTTCTTCTTTTACTATGTTAACTCAACACTGCTGAGCTACCCCATTTATTCATATACTCTTCGTTATTCTCTGGGGTAACTCTTATCCTTATTGATGCACAATGATCACAAAAGTAGAGCTCTATACAAATAAATATTTGTGTGAACCACACAGTCTAGGAGCTCGTCAACCACTATACTCCCTCTGAAGCACCCCAAAATCCGCAACCGTGACTTCCACGCTGAGTAGACCTTATGTAGATTCAAAGTTGTTTATATAATTCCTTTGGTACTGAGGTGTAGGGTTATTAAGGAGGCAGACATACCGCAAGTCCCAACTTTAATTTATCTCTTGCAAAATCCCAGGCCTTATACATTCCAGATCAAAATCGATATAACACATGACCCTGCAATCTATTCCTTGACAGTGGACTTCCCCACTTGGCACGAAGTCATAGGTCACAATGCCTGATAATCCACAATGTTAAACTTCACAGCTCATATAAATCAACCCCGTTGCTTTCAACTTATTCCTATGTTCTGCAATACTTCATAACAGCGATCAAGAAAAATCATGTGGGTCCTCAAAAGATGTACCACTGAAATGGAGTGGAAATAGTTTGGTAAACTTGTCCAACCTCAATAAACGGACTAGTGCATCCTGCAATACTGGAGTAGCTATAAATCCTTCTGGAATCTGAACTAGTCCAACATGTACCGACTGAGCTAGAACCTCCGCATCTAGATCCATTTGAGTCTTTACAATAGGTGCTAATGTTCAAGCTCTAGACTGAGCTCTACTTCTATCTCTTCCCCTAATCGTAGCTATCATTGGGCTCCATTTTTTGTCCAATTGTAGTCACATGATGTGTTTTCGAGATTTGCAAGAGAACAAGAATAGACGATTTTAATCATCAGCTATAGAATAAATTCGCACGATATGAAATTGTTCCTAACTTCATAGCCTCTGAGAGATAAGTACAGACGTCTACATACCGATCTTTCAGACTCTATTAAGCTTGTTCGTGAATTGTGAGACCTACACAACCTAGAGCTCTGATACCAACTTGTCACGACCCAAATTCCCAACCCTCGGGATCGTGATGGCGCCTAACACCACACTTGCAAGGCAAGCCAATGTTAGAACTTATTTAATTATTTCCTCTTAACGTTTACTTATTCATAATAGAAAAATTTAAAAATAAACTGAATCTAATATTTTTCCATAAATAACTTCATGAATAATATTAATAACCGAATAAATAAGTCGAACCATGAACTTAATATATAACCATAAAACTACTTAGGGTCTGGTGTCACAATTCACGAACTACTAAAGAATACTACAAATAATTGGCTGAAAGAAATTTATCTCTGTTTGAATGAAGTAAAACAATGTCTAAATAATAAAGAGAAAACTCCAGGAATCTACGGACGCCAACAGATGTACCTCGTGTCTCCGTGCGAATGATATCAGCTACTACTTTCACCTAGCTTTGGCTGGTACCTAGATCTGCACAAGGAGTGCAGAATGTAGTATCAGTACAACCGACCCCATGTACTGAGTAAGTGCTGAGCCTAACCTCGACGAATTAGTGGCGAGGCAACGGCGGGGCATTTATAATATAACCTGTAAAAAATGTATAATAAAGCAAGAAGGAAATTCTAAACTAAATAAAATAACAATCTGTAGCAATAAATAACATAACTCAGCCACCTTTTTTTCAACTCTCAGCTATAACCAATTCTCACATAAGTTTCCAAATTTCAAAATTCCACTTTAGAATAATCGTAAGTGAATAATATGAGCAACAGTAGAGTAAAACAGTAAGTTCTCAAATCGTTGTGTTTAAAATTAGTAAAACATAAATGACCTCCCTCATTGCTCCTTGTTGCGGCGCGCAACCTGCTCCCACCTGTCCACACTTATTGCTCCTCCCTATATATATCACCCTTATTTCTTCTCTTGCGGCGTGCAACCCGATCCCACCTGTCCACCCTTATCAGTCATTATTGCGGCGTGCAACCCGCTCCCACCAGACAATCACATCTCTTTATTTATAAATAGATTTTCACAATTTAAGTCAAAGCCTTTCACAATATTTATGTCTCAACAATTGTAAATAGAACAAGTTTTACTTTAAATAACAATAAGAGCAGAATGTGAAATAATGACAATAAAACAATGAGTGTTCCAACCTTTATTTTATAAACAGTAAAACATGAATAATCTACCTTATTGCTCCTTGTTGCTGCGTGCAACTCGATCTCACCTGTCCACCTTTATTGCTCCTCCCTATATATATATCACCCTTATTTCTCCTGTTGCGACGTGCAACCCAATCCTACCTGTCCACCCTTATTACTCCTTGTTGCGGCGTGCAACCCGCTCCCACCAGACAAATCACATTTCATCTCTTTATTTATATAGAGTTTCACAAATCAGATTCCAGGCCTTTCACAACTCTTAAATCTCAATTATCATAAACAGGAAACTGTACTATTCAGAAACTTCACAAATTATCACTACACAACAAAACTAACCAAAATATATAATGTAACATTGATAACCAGCTCAACCAGATGTACCACAATGTGACTAAGAAACAAGTAACACTTTCAAAATACTTGAGACAATATTTAACAACAAGTATACGAACTAAGTAGACATGAAGGCATCAATGATCATAAAACAATTAAACTAGGGATCAATTAAATTAGAAACGGGGAATGGATCATGTTCAACAAGTAATTTGGCAGTGCATAGATACTCGTCACCTCACCTATACACCACACATATTAAAATTCATGTAGCATTTAATTTGGGGATTCCTATTCCCTTAAGTCAAGGTTAAACCAAACACTTACCTCGAATTCGCAGGCCACTCACTGCTCAATTACAACTTTTCCTTTAGAATTTGCCTCTAACCCGCTTGAATCTAATCATAATAGTTCAATATCACTAATTTATGCTAAAGGAACTACTTTAATGCCAAACTATAGTTTTCCTAAGTTTTCTAAAAAAAAGTTGAAAACCGATCCCGGGCCCGCTTGGTCCAAACTCGGGGTTCGGACCAATTTCTGTTCACCCATTCACCCCCGAGCCCGAGTATGCAATTAGTTTCGAAATTCAACCCCAATTCGAGATCAAAATTCGATTTTTACAAAATTCCCTGATTCTACCCAAACCCCCAATTTCTACCATGAAAATTCTTGATTTTTTGATTGAAAAGTGATGAAAAATATTGGGTAATTGAAAGAGAAGAGTTTAAAATTGTTTACCAACACTTTGGGGATGAACTTGTGTGAAAAAAATTGCCTCTAGGTCTTTGTAGTTCGAAAATATGAAGAAAATAGGTTCTGCCCGTTTTAAAATTGGTTTTTATATAGTTGGGCAGGCCTTCATCGCGTTTGCAATGGGCCTGCCACGTTCGCGATGGACCTGCTGCGTTCCCGTAGGGTCAGGCCCAAATGGCCTTGGCGTTCGCGTTGAATGGCCACGTTCGCATAGAAGAAAACGGGGCTCCCCTCTCCCAGGCCCATACCTCAATGCGTTCGCATAACCCAGCACGCGTTCGCGAAGAGTAACCCACCAATGCTTCGCGTTTGCGTTCGCATCCTGGGCTCCGCGTTCGCGAAGAACAAAATGACCCCCAAAATTTTTTACACTACGCGATCATGGGAGAAGCTTCTCGATCACGAAACACAAAATCACTGTGCACCAGATACAGATTTATAACAGAAAATTCTAAGTTTAAAACATCCCGTAGCCTACCCGAAACTCACCCGAGCCCTCGTGGCTCCAAACCAAACATACACGCAAGTCTTAAAATATCATACGGACTTACTCGTGTGATCAAATCATCAAAATAACATCAAAAACTACGAATTTAACTTCAATACTCATGATTTTTCTCAAGAACACTTCAAATTTTTAACTTTTCAACCAGACGTCCGATTCACGTCAAATCAACTCCGATTCTCATCAAATTTCACATGTAAGACTTAAATATCCTAACAAACCTCTATCGAGCTCCGGAACAAAAATACGGGCCCGATACCAACAATTTCAAACATTAATTCATTTCTTTATTTCATTAAAATCCAGCAAAATAATTTTATTTAAAAATTGATTTCTTAGGCTAGGGACCTCGAAATTCAATTTCGGGCATATGCCCAAGTCCCATATCTTACCGCGGACCTCGCGGGATCGTTGAAACACAGATCCAGGTCCGTTTGCTCAAAATGTTGACCCAAGTCAATTAAAACCAAATTTTAACTCTAAAAATTACTATTTTCTCATCTTTCCACATAAAAGCTTTCGGGTTTCACGCCCGGACAGCCCACGCAAATTGAGATAATTAAAATTAGTCATTTTAAAGCTAATGAACCCAAATTAGTGTCTTAATTCATAAGATGATCCTTTGGGTCATCAAAGTTAGTTATATTAGATAATTAAACTAGAACCTCACGTAGATGTCTTAAATTGAAGGTGAGGATTAATAAATTTTTATTTAATTATTTCGTCTTGATAGCGGTAGATTATGGGTAGATAAAATATACAAGGCAAAAATTTATCCGCAACATGTTTATACTCTCTCTATATTTTAAGATCAGTAAAATTTACAGTTGTGGTTAAAATTAATGCCTCGTGTGTGATAAATATAAAGGAAAGAACCGTCTTAAAATTAATTGTTCTACATATGGGGAAGATTCTATTAAAAGATGAAACCTTGAACGAACAGAATTATTTTCTCGTGCCATGTAGAATTTTCTTCTGTCATATATTTCTAACAGCTTGTTTGGATGGTCGTTACCTATTGTATTATATCGTATTGTTACTTTAAATACGATGTTTGTTTTGGTTGTTACTTAAATTTTATTGTATCGTTAAATTCGTCGTGTTATTTTGTCTTTTTATCTCATTTCACCCTTCACTATTATTAAATAATTTTATTTTATCATTTACTCTACTTTTTTATATATTAAATTTATTTCGTATCATAATTTTTCTTTATAATATTGCAAAATTTATTCTTCATATTGCTGGTGCATGATATGAACCAACGACAAACGATACAATCTATCCAAACATTGTAGTCATCAAACGATACAGTACAATACAATAGGATACGACACGATACATTATGAAACGATGTGAAACAACCATCCAAACAAGGGCTAAATGTTGCCAGATTTCCTTAAATCATTTCCTTCTTGATGTCAAGTTATAGAAATGAAGTTTTATTCTTCTTTTGTTTCGCCTTTTGTATTCTATTATGTGAATTGTTCCAAAATATTTTTATTAATTTTTTTTTATCATGTATGAATATCTCGAAATGTTTTTTTCAATTGCTTAATTTATATTATGATCGTAAAAAAGCTAATAATTTATTGATAAATAGAATTAGTATAACACTTTAAAACAACAAGAAGTTAATTATATTAGATATAGCAACTCATTAGATGTATTAGCTTGAATTTTAGCATGAAATAGATTCTTGTACTTATTAGAAGCAAACTACCAATCAAACTAGAATGTGAAGAAAAAGAACTAGATTATTATAATAACAAAGAATTAGACTAAAAATGCAAATGATAAATATGTACCATAAAATTTTAGAAACGACTTAGAAAAATATACATGTATGTAGGTGTAGTAATAAATTTGAAAATAGGTACTTTTATAGTCGGTTTGGTTCGGATTTTTTGGTTACTTTTTTATTAAAACCAAACAAAACAAAATTTGATGTTTTAAAAATTCAAAACCAAAATCAAATTAATCATTTTTTAATTGAGTCCTTAAATTATTCATCACTATTTGATTCAATTATCATCAATATATCTTAGGAAACGATAGATTTCTCAAAGAGTAATTGATTTGATAGTGTTGCATTGAAAATATAGTAGCTGGAATATGTGTTTGATAGTTTATGTCTCATATTCAAGAAAAAATTGATAAATAACCGAAAATCCGACAAAATCGAAATTGATTAAAAATCGACTTAATAGATTTGATTTGGTATCAATATTTAAAAAATCGACTTAATTGATTTGATTTTGGTATCACTATTTGAAAAATCAACTTACTTGATTTAACTTTTTATAGGAAAAAATCAATCCAAACCGAACATGAACACCCCTAAATTATTAATTCCTCATATTTTCGCTAGATTACTCAAGTGGTTAGGATGATTGAATAGAAGTAATTTCCTGAAAATATTCGAGTTTAGGCGAATAAAAATAATTTCATATTGCAACCTTGCATATGGGGACAAATGAATGCCTTTTAATTTGTTGACTTATTTAGCTTCGGTTACCTATTTTACGTAGCTAAATTGACACTATTCATTTTTGCATGTCTTGTCGCAATCCTATTCGTCCCCATACCCTTATATTTGGAGGTTGATGATATGCGGTGCAAAGAGAAAGATAGCCCTACTTTGAATCGTGGACTTCATAGCCATACGTATAAAAGAACCTATTTTCAAATTTATTACTACACCTACATATATGTATACTAAAAGTATGGCTATGAAGTTTTTATAGATTTTGGATAGTTCAAATTGATTATAAACATGTCCGCACATGCTACATTCCTCTCTTGTAAATGCATGCTTTTTATATTAATTTAGATATTGATTCCGCAATTTTTTTTCTCAAAATCCAGTTTACATATTTAAAAATTATATAGAACGTATTCTAAACTAAAACATTTTATAGTTTATCAATACGCTTAAGATGAAATACTAGTAGAGGTAAAAAATTATTCAACTTTACAAATAATAGTAGTATCATTTTTTCTTGGAAGGTCAATCTAGCAAGATAAAGGAAATCTCACGTACTAGCTTGCTAGAGTGATAAGGGGAGATCTACCTGTATACGGTTAAAATCGATCATACCCGATGTTATAGGCTCGAGGGTATGCCTCGAGAGTGAGCCAGTATCGAAGCAAGTTCCGGCTCGAAGAACAGGAAGACTAAGGGATCGAGATCAGGCTAAATCGACACCGAAGTAACAGAATCACGGGATATCCGCAATCGACCATCAATCTCAGCGAGAATCTCGGAACTGGCGGAACCATTAACGGTTATTGATATCAATCATGTATTTTACTTCCGAAATTAGAGTTGTACCTTATTTAGGATTCCTCTACTATATAAAGAGGAACCCTGTTCATTTGTAACACAATTGTCACTTACGCATTCACTGAGAAATACAAACACTCTGCTCTTTTACTCGCTCTTAATTCTCTATTGCCCATTTTGTTCATATTGTTCTTACTATTCTCGTGGTTCTACACGATCGATCTCGATACTGTTCCAAGTTGAGGTCGATAACTAGAAAACGACACTAGTTTGGCCTATTACAATAATTTGTTTCCTTAATTTATTTAGCAATTTATCAATTGGCATTGAATCAGATCACGTATCCTTATATTCACATTACAAGTTTAATTGTTACTCGTATTTCGAGGTAAACAGTTTGGAGCCCACCGTGGAGCTAAGGATTATAGTGATTATTCAGTGTTAATTATGGTATAACACACTATTTTACACCTGTTTCTTGTCAAGAATTTTGTTTTCAGGTTAAATCATGTCATACTCACAAAACGCAGCCACACATGGCGACAACGGTCTCAGACTCCACGGAGAGAACGATAATGTTATCGCTCCAGGAATCGAGGCACCACAAGTTGACTTCGAAGGAGCACCACCCGCCAACCCGGCCGATGTCGGTTCGCATGTTGCTTTGAATGCGGACGTAGGCGGGGACCCCGATGGAAACGTACACAGAGAGGGTCGAACTGACGGTCGGGGTACTCAGGGCAGAGGAGACGAAGGTGACAGTCTCAAGTTATATTTGAAATGCTGCAAGCCCAACAAAACGTCATTGCTCAGTTGCAAAATCAGCACATAGCACCAAATAGGGTCAAACAAGAGGCTGCTCGCCGTACCGAGCCAGTGCCTGAAAGATCATGTGACAGCACTTCGACAACTGACCCTGCTATAATGAGAATGCTCGAGGAGCTTACTAAGAGAATAGAATCGGGAGAAAAGAAAATCGAGTCCATTGACAAGAAAGTGGAAACCTATAACTCTCGAGTTGATCAGATATCAGGGGCACCACCGATATTAAACGTCATTGCTCAGAACTCTCGGGGACTCATGAGTAAATCTGGCTTCGACAAACATGCAAATCCCACAGAAGTGCCCTGATTATCGGAATACAATTTCAGTGTTGATGCATCGGGGATTGTATCGGCTATCGGAAGGATCAAAGACACAAAGTGGCCCAGGCCTATACATACCGATCCCTCTCAAAGGAATCCAAACTTGATGTGTAAATATCATGGCACGCATGACCATAAGACCGAAGACTGCAGACACTTGAGGGAGGAAGTGGCTCGATTATTCAATGAAGGCCACCTTCGATAATTCCTCAGCGATCGAGCCAAAAATCACTTTAGGGAAAGAGACGCCAACAGAAAGAACGAGCAAGAAGAACCTCAACATATTATCCACATGATCATCGGCAGGGATGACATCCCACGGAGGCCTATATTCAAACGCACCAAAGTATCGATCATAAGAGAGAAATGGACTCGAGTATATGTGCCTGAAGGCATTCTCTTGTTCAACGACGAAGAAGCAAAAGGCATCTCACAGCCGCACAACGACACCCTGGTAATTTCTATTTTGCCAAATAAAATTCAAGTTAAACGTGTTCTCGTAGATCCAGGTAGCTCGGCGAACATAATCAGATCGAGGGTCGTAGAGCAGCTCGACTTGCTAGACCAGATTGTACCCGCATCTCGAGTCCTAAACGGCTTTAACATGGCTAGTGAAACAATAAAGAGGGAAATAATCATACTAGTGAACATGGCCTGGACCATCTAAGACAAAAAAATTCATGTCATCAAAGGCGACATGAGATACAATGCATTGCTCGGAAGGCCATAGATCCACAACATAAGGGCGGTACCATTCCCAACAGTGGATGGTGTGAAAACAGTTTATGGGGAACAACACGCCGCAAAGGAAATGTTTGCAGTCGATGAGGTGACATCGATATCACTGCCTTCGACCTCAGAAAAGTCGAGCACCAAAGATAAGAAAGAGGCCAAATAGAAATCACCGCCCGCAGCCTCGACCGAATCGGATAAACAAGTAATCGAAGAAGAAGAAGAGAATTTTCCCACTCTTCGAACTTTTATCGTTCTTGAGGAATCGGATGCAACCAAATCAACGGTCGAGGAGCTGGAATAGTTGATACTGATCGAGTATATACCCGAACGAAAGGTGTACCTTGGAATGGGGTTGACCCCCGAGCTTAGGAAAAAACTCATTCAATTTCATATTGATAACATGGATTGCTTGCATGGTCCCATTTAGACATGACATGAATCCCACCCAAGATAACACCTCATCGATTGAGCTTGGATCCCAAGTTCAGACCGATAAAGCAAAAGAGAAGGCCTCAGTCCGAGGTGAAGCACGCCTTCATAAAGGAGGATGCAACCAACCTTCTTAAAAATAGGGTCCATTGGGGAAGTAAAGTATCCCGAGTGGTTAGCCAGTGTAGTCGTAGTCCCCAAAAGGGGAACAAACTTAGAATGTGTGTAGATTATAAGGACTTGAATAAAGCATGTCCAAAAGACTCTTTTCCTTTGCCTAACATTGATCGAATGATCGATGCCACGGTCGGCCACGAGATACTTACTTTTCTCGAAGCCTATTCTGGGTACAACTAAATCCAGATGGACCCAGTAGACCAGGAACAAACTTCTTTTATCACCAAGTATGGAACTTACTACTATAATGTAATGTCTTTCGGGCTAAAAAATGCGGGAGCTACATATCAACGCCTAGTTAACAAGATGTTCGAAGAACAGATAGGAAAATCAATGGAAGTTTACATTGACGATATGTTAGTTATGTCCCTGCGCGCAGAGGACCATATAACTTATTTGCAGGAGACATTCGAAATCTTGAGAAAATACAACATGAAGCTTAACCTAGAAAAGTGTGCTTTTGGTGTTGGCTAGGGAAATTCCTCGGCTTCATGGTGTGAAATCAAGGAATCGAGATCAATCTCGATAATATTAAGGCCATAGAGGACATCACCATCATGGACAGCGTGAAAGCTGTTCAGAGGCTAACTAGACGGATAGATACTCTAAGCCGGTTCATTTCGAGGTCATCAGATCGAAGCTAGTGGTTCTTTTCCTTACTCAAATAGAAAAATGATTTTATGTGGACCCCGTAGTGTCTACAAGCATTGGAGGAATTGAAACGATACTTATCGAGCCCACCTTTTCTCCACACCCCAAAGGAAGATGACAAGATATACCTATACTTGGCGGTGTCTGAGGTAGCGGTAAGTGGTGTATTAGTTCGAAAAGAACAAGGTACGCAGTTTCCAGTTTATTACGTGAGTCTAACCTTAGGAGATGCTGAAACTAGGTATCCACACTTAGAAAAATTAGAACTTGCATTAATAAGCGCATCTAGAAAATTAAAGACGTGTTTTCAGTGTCATCCTATATGTGTTGTCACCACTTATCCACTCCGAAATGTGTTGTACAAGCCGAATTATCGGGTCGATTGGCCAAATGGGCCGTTGAACTTGGCGGGTATGATATCGAATATCAACCCCGAACAACCATCAAGTCTCAAATTTTAGGAGACTTCGTGGCCTATTTTTTGCCAACCCTTGTACCCAAAGTGGAAAAGGAACTTCTGCTTAAATCGGGTACATCATCGGGGGTATGGACCCTCTTCACGGACGGTGCCTCGAATGTGAAGGGGTCCAGGTTCGGTATTGTTTTGAAAGCGCCTACGAGCAATGTTATTAGGCAATCAATTAAGACTGCCAAACTAACTAACAATGAGGTCGAGTATGAGGCTATGATTGCATGTCTCAAACTAGCTAATAGCTTAGGAGCGGAAGTCATTGAAGCTAAGTGTGACTCCCTACAGGTAGTTAACCAGGTAAACGGAACCTTTGAAGTTCGATAGGACAGGATGCAGAGGTACTTAGACAGATTGAAGGTCACCTTGCAGCTCTTCAAGGAGTGGACTCTACAGCTGTCATGACCCAAACTACCAAGTCGTGATGGCGTCTATGGTGGTACTAGGCCAACCGACTCACTACCAAAACAACGCAATAGTTCATTTCCAAACAAATAAATTTCGAGATATTTAACAATA
The DNA here is from genome assembly GCA_005239495.1 of Nicotiana undulata. Lineage (NCBI taxonomy): Eukaryota > Viridiplantae > Streptophyta > Magnoliopsida > Solanales > Solanaceae > Nicotiana > Nicotiana undulata. Next base: position 27,107 of record ML255162.1, read on the forward strand.
AATCTTTAATAAGAAATTCAAATCAAAGAAATTGTGAAAATAAAGGCCCGACATCGGGTGTCACTAGTCATGAGCAACTAGTACAACTGTCTGTAAGCATCAAGCTAACATAGTCTGGGATTAATCAAGTACAACTAAGGGAAGATAAGGGAGGAGGAAAGCCGGGCTGCAATTTCCAAGCAGCTACCTTGCTAACTCTGAGAATCTGCGACAGAAATAACAAACAACCTCAACTGTGTCTAGAAAACACCTGGATTTGCACACAAGGTGCAGGGAGTAACGTGAGTACGCCAACTTAGTAAGTAACAACCATAAATAAAGGCTGAGTAGTAGTGACGAGCAGTAAAAAACATAAAGATCACAATATGAAATCTCAGTGAAAACAACATGCTTTTAAATCAGTATTTGAGTCAAAATCATCTCGCAAAAATCCAATTTCGGTGAAAAATTTTTTATAGATATTTTTCAACGGTTTCAAGAGAGGCTAAATGCAAGAGAGTGAAATAATGAAATCATAAACAGTCCTTCGGGCAAAACATCACTCATATATAGCCCCTTGGGCAAGCCTCACAATCACGCGTAAACAACCCCTCAAGCATACCTTACAATTACTCGTAGTAGCCCCTCGGGCATACCTCACCATCACTCATGCCTCCCAGTCACTCATCACTCGGCACTCGCACTCAGTAGGTACTTGCGCTCACTGGGGGTGTGTACAGACTGTGGAGGGGCTCCTTCAGCCCAAGCGCTATATATCGCTGCGGCGTGCAGCCCGACCCAATATCGCTGCGGCGTATATATATATTGTTGCAGCGTGCAACCCAAAACAACTTTCATATATTTAAAAAAGTAGAGTAATGTAACTGATTTAAACAGTAAACAGGAAAAACCATGACTGAGGATATGCTTTAAAATCAAAATAATATGAGGATAGTATAAAATACCCTTGAGGGTCCAAACAGTACAGGCACAAGGCCCCAAACATGGTGTTCATCCCAAATTATAGGAATTCTTTCTAAAACATATAGAAAATTATACAACTTAATCAAAATCTGCAACTCTATAGTTGCTACGGGACGGACCAAGTCACAATCCCTAACGTTGCACACCCACGCGCCCGTCACCTAGCATGTGCGTCACCTCAATGTAGTGAAATAGTACAAAATTCCGGGGTTTCATACCCTCAGGTCTAGATTTAAAATCGTTACTTACCTCAATTAAGCCTAACACTACTCCGAAATTCCCTTGCCGCTCGGCTCGGCCACAAATCGCCCCGAATCTATAAAAAAAAATCAGTATTATATCATTTATATATGCTAAAGGAACAAAGCTCACACAAAAATTATCAAATTAAACCACAAATCCCGAAATTGGTCAAACCCGACCCCCGGGCCCACATCTCGGAATCCAACAAAAATTATAAAACTATAAACCTCATTCACTCGCGAGTCATTTCATACAAAATTTACAAAAATCCGACCTCGTTTGACCCCTCAATTACCCAAATTAAACTCTCTAATTCCAAGCCCTAATTTTCCCAATTTTCATTCCTAATTTCTACAATTTCCATGCTTAAACAGCTGAAATTCATCATAGATACGAGTATTATGTTCAAAAACCTTACCTCAACGAGTTCCCCTTTGATTCCCTCTTCAAAACCCTCCAAAAGCTCCAAAAACCGAGTGAAAAATGTGAAGAAATGCCCAAAACTCGCGAAGTATGGCTTTTGTAGTTTCTGCTCAGGGGTCTTTGCACCTGCGACCCCATATGCTCACCTGCACTTCCGCATCTGCGAATTTTCATTAACTTGCCAGCCTTTGCATCTGCGGATGCCTTACCGCACCTGCGGTCATCGCAGATGCGGGGAGCCCGGGGACCAAGCTGCACCTGTGGTCCTCTGCGCACCTGCATCGCCTTTCCGCACATGTGATGCTCGCACATGCGGTTCCCAATCCGCAGGTGTGGCCACACCAGAACAGCAACACTAGCTGCATTTTTCCAACTTCCAACTTCCCGTTAACCATCCGAAATCATCCCGAGGCCCTCAAGACCTCAACCAATTACACCAATAGGTCACATATCCCTATACCAGCTTAGTCAAACCTTTAGAACACCCAAAACAACACAAAAACTTTGAATAAAACCCGAATTCAAGCCCATGGATTTCTAAACTTCCAAAATTTGCCAACGTTGACGAAACCAACCAAACCACGTCCGAATGACCTGAAATTTTGCACACACATCACAAATGACGCTACGAACCTACTCCAACTTCCGGAATTCCATTCCGATCCTGATATCTAATTTTCCATTGCAGACCGAAAATCGCCAAATTTCCAATTTCGCCAATTCAAGCCTAATTCTACCACGGACATCCAAATTACGTTCCAAACACACTCCTAAGTCCAAAATCACCTAACGAATCCGAACCGTAAAAATCCTAATCCGAGGTCGTTTACTCATAAGTCAACTTTAGGTTGACTTTGCCAACTAATCCAAATTAGGAGACTATGCTTCTCATTCCACTCCAAAATCACTCCGAATCTGAGCCAACCAAACCGACACTACATAATAACGTTGAACAACATATAATAGAGCATAAATGGGAGAAACGAGGCTATAACTCTCGGAACGACCGGTCGGGTCGTTACATCCTTCCCCACTTAAACATACGTTCGTCCTCGAACGTGACAAGAGTTGTTCTCCAACACCGTCAAACCTTTGTGTAACCTTACCACGCACACACCCGGGGGTGATCCCACGTCACCCTATCCCATATAGGTCTGATAACACAACATAAGTGAATTTCCTCATCCAACCTAGCCCAAGCCTCAGAATCCAATCTTCCACATCCAAAATTTCTGTACGATTAGAATCTCGCATCTGTACATTGTATAAGTCTAAACAAGTTGTATCCAACCATAGCCATAACTCAAGATGAAATCACATGATATCCCACTTACTTCAAACACTAGTAGCGATAATTTACAATCACAGTGGCTGCTTAGAACAACCCAAATTCTGGTAATAACCCTATTATCAAACAAAGACCCATTCAAGCACCTTCATATACTGCCAATAATGGAAGAAACACGCAGAAACCCATAACCATTCGTCAGATCAACAAGTGGTGGAACTCCTTCTCTTCCGATAGGAACTATAGCAAAATTTCTAAGCCGATCAGCATCAATATCCTCCCAAAAATGGCACAACCAGATCCGATAGCACCCATTTTAGGTCCCATGACCTTATCTCATCCAACACAACCACTCTAGTAACATGATGCATCAATACAGCTTAAAGCCATAACTTGTGCAGTCCGTGCACTAATAGGAAACATTCCAAATGTGCTCAAACATGGAAATGACATCAAACAAGAGAACCGTCCCGCATGATCAACGGGTATCACCACAACGCAATGCTAAGAACTCCTCATACTCCGAAGAACCAAAACACATGAATCCAACACACAAGGATCATACTTCAACATAACTTTGCCGCAATGCGTGACTCCATCCAAACGCTGGCCCATATCATATACCTCGCTTTACCTTGCTAAAAATCAATAATCACACGAAATTCGGCATAAAGTACTCAAGGCACATCACCATAACCATGGAGAATCAATCGATACCATGCTACACGAAACCCGAAGGAATGTAACCAATACGCCTAAATCATGCAATACCCAATTACTCATCTCACTCAAATTCCGCTATAAGACCACAATAGAACCGCACTTTGTGTGCCTAAAACCAACGAATCATAACTCCTCGTAGCATGGAAGAGTAACTCATAACTCATTCCAGAACACAAATAAGCCCAACAACAACTGAATGGCACGTCCCTCAACAATAGCACTAAGGAGCCAACCAATCCGACTCGGTGCAAAACACCTATCCCAATTGGGCCTACTAATGAACCCCAAATCGATCCGGTCATCCACAATAGACAATTAACCTTCGTCCACAATGACTGAATCACAACACACTAACCTCTGACAAACCATGGCTATGTCTCCACAGCCCACAACTATGAAATCATATACTCATTAGAGTTCACAGTCTCCAAATCCATAGAGCACACGAATCACCATATCCGATCTCAACTCTGCCGCCTGAATGTCTAATACTTCTCCGACACACGATCATACCACGAGGAATACCCCTATAATCCGTATGTGTTACAAGGCAAAGTCTGAATGTCCGCAGCCGACCAACGAGGAAAGTACCGCCACACCAATAAAGTCTCCATAAATCAAAACACAGTGCCTCTTTTGAAACTTACACCTTCATCAAGTCATATCTAGAAGTAATATCATCTATCTGGTCACCTGAGATCGTCCGTGCTACCTAAAAATTCGGAACCTTCCTCTCAAAACCGCATCGTGACCTTTTCACCTGCAAATCTCAATACTACAACTCACATCGCACCCATTACGCCGTCTTATGAAAGAAACGACAAATTTCAAAATCCACTCTGAGTCGCAAGAAACTACATACTCAATTAGCAAAGAGCTTTCCATTTGATTCCATCTGGAGAAAATTACAATACGCCACATACCCCACGCACCAGTAGGAAGTATACATCTCAAACCATGGTAGAGACCATCAAGAACCCTCTGAAATCCATTTGCATTTAACCAAGCCGTTAGAACCGAATCCCTCTAACTCAACCAAGCTACGCAGGTCACCAAAACCCAAGAGCATTGCCGCGAATCACACGTAGAACCTTACCACATCATAAGCACCCAAAGAACCGATCTTACTCATTACCATGCCGATCCAATTTACTACCAAGTTGTCCTATTTCTCCGAGTTCCTTCTAAATTACCTTCAAATTGATTCTTATCCTTGCCATAATACCAAAATCCCCAACCAAAACTCATCATGCGAGACCCTAGCACAAAACCACATCGCCCAAGGCTCATAAGTCGCTGAATGTTCTCTTAAGCACCCCAAAAGTACCCCAACTCAACTACTTACTCTGAAGAGACATTCTGTGGATTTAAGTTATTCTTCCCTTTCATGATACCGAAATGTATGATCCACAACGATATAGAAATACCACAAATCTTGACGCCTTCCAATGTAAATCTCAGTTTCTGGCCAAATACACATCTTGAAGATTCCCAATTGTTACATATAGACCTTGATTTCATCAGAACCATTCTCGAGAGTCATCCACTCTATGCAAATCTCAATTAAACTGATCAAATAGACCGAACGACCCGTGCCCTATTTTCACACCCACACACTAGGAAGTAATCCACACTTCTAAGCAACTGAGCAATCTTCTACTCCACGCAGACTACATCCTTTACGAATACAACTCAATCATTCAACAAAACCCATTTACCCATAGAGTATATTACAACATGTATCCAAAAATTTCCATTACTAGAGTCATTCTCAAACTCCACCTCTGCAGGTCATAACTGATTCACCAGTATACCCCGAACTGAAACCAATACAACACATAATCGTGCAACTAACTTGTCATTATCAGACTCCCCCACTTGTCTCAAAGCCATAGATCAAGACAAATGATAACTCACAATGTTCATACGCTATCACCGCCACAATGCCGCATTGAGATTCTACTAAATCCTTCATAAGCTCATATAACACAAACCATCTAATATCTCAAATCATCTGCAAATCTCGCATTCACCATTGTAATAGTCATGCCAACTTCCACAAAGCGATCTAAACTCTAATTGCAACATATATCATTTACTGGTAGAAGAGAACTTGTTACAAAATAACATAAGGATCACACACCTCAGGACACCCCGCAGGAGATAACCCCGCCTGCTTAGCCTCAAACTGATATCTCTCTATACCCTTCCAAGAATAATAGCTATTGCGCAATCACTTTATCCTCCTGCATTAAAACACATCCAATGCCTACCCTCGAGGCATCACAATACGCGGTATAAGAACCTGAAGCTGATGGAAGAACTAACATTGGAGCTGTGGTCAAAGCAGTCTTGAGCTTCTGAAAGCTCTCCCCACAGCTGTCTGACCACTTGAATACCCTCACTGGATACCACGTGCCCCATGAATGCTACTAACTGAGCCAAAAGTCACACTTGGAGAACTTTGAATAAAGCTTCTCCTCCCTCAATCTCTGTAATGCAATCCTCAAATGCTGAGTATGATCCTCTTGGCTGCGTGAGTACACCATGATGTCATCAATGAATTCAATAAAGAAGGAGTCCAAATACGGCTGGAATATATTGTTATCAAATGCATGAACGCTACTGGGGAATTGGCCAACCCAAAAGACATCACCAAGAACTTATAACACAACATGAAGATCCACTTTTCTCAACAACTAAACTACATGAGAGGTCCTTCAATACACCCACAACTCGTGGCCATACTCCACTCAAGACAGAAGTCAAACACCCAATAGTTCTTGCTACATCTCCAACCAACTCTTTTTTATCGCATTCAAACAACATGACTCTCACCATCCAATCATACTCACCACATAGTCACCTAGTTAGAAAATCCCACCAATAAGGACACAAACAGACATATAAGTCCCAAATGCACGTGCTCACACCATCAAAATCTCAGCACTCAAGTCATAGACAAAACCCGGCCTCAAGTTCTCCAGACTGGACCATCATCAACATGGTAAAATAACACCTCGCACCTCATCCATGGAAAGCACAAGGCGTCGATGAACCGCTGATACCGAGCGCTCACGTGCGCCTTCTAATACATGGAAGAAATTCAAAGAGTTACGCTTTAGGCTGAATTAATGGATTCGCACGACAGGAATTCAAGAATGTGAGATTTTTCATAGAGGTTCTGGCCTCTCGAAGATAAGTACAGACGTCTCCTCAAGACTCTACTAAACCTGCTCATGACTTGTGAGACCTATGTAACCTAGGCTCTGATACCAACTTGTCACGACCCAAACTACCAAGATGGCGCCTATCGTGGTACTAGGCCATCCGACTAACTACCAAAACAACGCAATATTTCATTTCCAAACATATAACTTTCGAGCTATTTAACAATAAATCTTTAATAAGAAATTCAAATCAAAGAAAATGTGAAAATAAAGGCTCGACATCGGGTGTCACTATTCATGAGCAACTAGTACAACTATCTGTAAGCATCAAGACTAACACAGTCTGGGATTAATCAAGTACAACTAAGGGAAGATAAGGGAGGAGGAAATCAGGGTTGCGATCGCCATGCAACTACCTTGCTAACTCTGAGAATCTGCGACAGAAATAACCAACAACCTTAACTGTGTCTAGAAAACACCTGGATCTGCACACAAGGTGCAGGGAGTAACGTGAGTACGCCAACTTAGTAAGTAACAACCATAAATAAAGGCTGAGTAGTAGTGACGAGCAATAAAACCTATAAAGATCACAGTATGAAATCTCAGTGAAAACAACATGCTTTAAATCAGTATTATAGTCAAATCATCTCGTAAAAATCCAATTTCGATGAAAAATCATTTATAGATATTTTTCAACAGTTTCAATAGAGGCTCAATGCAAGAGAGAGTGAAATAATGAAATCATAAAAATCCCCTCAGGCAAAACATCACTCATATATTGCCCCTCGGGCAAGCCTCACAGTCACGCGTAAACAGCCCCTCGAGCATACCTCATAATCACTCGTAATAGCCTCTCGGGCATACATCACCATCACTCATGCCTCCCAGTCACTCAACACATGACACTCGCACTCAGTAGGTACCTACGCTCACTGGGAGTGTGTACAGACTCCAGAGGGTCTCCTTCTGCCCAAACACTATATATCGTTGCGGCGTGCAGCCTGACCTAATATCATTGTGGCGTGCAGCCCGATCCATATATCAATGAGGCGTGTCGCCCGATCCATATATATCCTCACAAGCAGGCTCTCGGCCTCCCTCAGTCATCAACGTCACAAGCCACTCGAGTATTTTAGTAAAATCAGGGGATTCAACCCAAAACAACTTTCATATATTTTAAAAAAATAGAGTAATGTAACTGAATTAAACAGTAAACAAGAAAAACCATGACTGAGGATATTCTTTCAAATCAAAACAGTGCGAGGATAGTATAAAATACCCCTGAGGGTCCAAACAGTACAGGCACAAGGCCCCAAACATGGCGTTCAACCCAAGTTACAAGAATTCTTTCTAAAACATATAGCAAATTATTCGGCTTAATCAAAATCTACAACTCTATAGTTGCTACGGGACGGACCAAGTCACAATCCCTAACGGTGTACGCCCACACGCCCGTCACCTAGCATGTGCACCTCAATGTAGTGAAATAGTACGAAATTCCGGGGTTTCATACCTTCAGGTCTAGATTTACAATCGTTACTTACCTCAATTAAGCCAATCACTATTATGAAATGCCCTTGCCGCTCGACTCAACCACAAATCACCCCGAATCTATCCAAAATCAGTATTATATCATTAATATATTCTAAAGGAATAAAGCCCACATAAAAATTATCAAATTAAATCACAAATCCTGAAATTGGCCAAACCCGACCCCAGGCCCATGTCTCGAAATCCAACAAAAATTACAAAACTAGAAACCTCATTCACTCACGAGTCCATTCATACCAAATTTACCAAAATCCGACCTCGTTTGACCCCTCAATTACAAAAATTAAACTCTCCAATTCCAAGCCCAATTTTCACCCCTAATTTCTATAATTTCCATGCTTAAACAACTGAAACTCATCATAGATATGAGTAATAAGTTCAAAAACATTACCTTAACGAGTTTCCCCTTGATTCCCTCTTCAAAACCCTCCAAAATATCCAAAACCCGAGTGAAAAATGTGAAGAAATGCCCAAAAATCGCGAAGTATGGCTTTTATAGTTTATGTCTAGGGGTCTTTGCACCTGCGACTCCATATGCGCATATGCGCTTCTGCATCTGCGGATTTCCATTAACTTGCCAGCCTTCGCATCTGCGGTGGCCTTACCGTACATGCGGTCATCACAGTTGCGGGGACCAACCCGCACCTGCGGTCCTCTGCGCACCTGCGCCACCTTTCCGCACTTGCGATGCTCGCACATGCGGTTCCCAATCCGCAGGTGCGGCCACACCAGAACAGCAGCACCAGCTGCATGTTTCCAACTTCAAACTTCCCGTTAACCATCCGAAATTCGCCCGAGGCCCTCGGGACCTCAACCAATTACACCAATAGGTCATATATACCTATACGAACTTAGTCGAACCTTCGAAACACCTAAAACACCGAATTAACCCTGAATTCAAGCATAAGAATTTCTAAACTTCCAAAATTCGCCAACGATGCCGAAACCAACCAAACCACGTGAGAATGACCTAAAATTTTGTACACACATCACAAATGACGCTATGAACCTACTCCAACTTCCAGGATTTCATTCCGACCCCGATATCTAATTTTCCACTGTCGACCGGAAATCGCCAAAATTTCTAATTTCTCCAATTCAAGCCTAATTCTACCACGTACCTCCAAATTATGTTTCGAACACACTCCTAAGTCCAAAATCACCTAACGAAGCTGTCCGAAGTGCAAAAACCCTAATCCGAGGTCGTTTACTCATAAGTCAACTTCCAGTTGAATTTTCCAATAAATATCCAAATTAAGAGACTACGCGTCTCATTCCACTCCAAAATCACTACGAATTCGAGCCAACCAACCCGACGCAAAATAATAATGCTAAACAACATATAATAGACCATAAATGGGGGAGACAGGACTATAACTCTTGGAAGGACCAGCATGGTCGTTACAATAACATGTACCTCGAGAACAAAATATTGAGGCCGATGCACTTGCCAATTTAGGGTCATCGATCGACGAATATGAGATCAGCTCGGGGACGGTCGCCAACTCTCGAGATCACTAATCGAGGAAGAGCATGCTGAAATTAAATCTACAAGCTTAACTTGGGATTGGAGAAACAAGTACACTACTTGAAGAGCGGGAAGTTACCATTGGATCCCAAAGAATCGAGGACCTTACGAACCAAAGCCGCTCGATTCAATTTGGACGAAGACAGAATGTTATACAGGAGGACGTTCGATGGTCCATTGGAGGTATGCTTAGGATCGAGAGATACTGACTATGTTCTGCGAGAAATCCATGAAGGCCCTTGTGGAAACCATTCTGGCACTGATTCACTAGTTCGAAAGGTCATCAGAGCAAGATACTATTGGGAGATCATGGAAAAAGACTCTAAGGAGTTCGTTCGAAGATGCGACAAGTGTCAAAGGTTTGCGCCAATGATTCACCAGCCCGGTGAACAACTTCATTCGGTCCTATCCCCATGGACATTCATGGGGGATGGACATCGTCGGTCCTCTGCCATCAGCCCCAGGTAAAGCGAAGTTCATACTATTTATGACGGACTATTTCTCTAAATGGGTTGAAGCACTGGCCTTCGAAAACTTTAGAGAAAAAGAAGTAATCGACTTCATATGGGATCACATCGCATGTCGATTCGGGATACCAGCAGAAATAGTATGCGATATTAGCAAGCAGTTCGTCGGTAGCAAAGTAACAAAATTCCTCGAAGATCACAAAATAAAGAGAATATATCAACACCATATCACCCTAGTGGGAACGAACAAGACGAAAAACCCAACATCCAAAACTTGAAGAAAAGTCTAAACGAAGCCAAATGGTAGTGGAGAAAAAAATTTCCCGAGGTTCTATAGGCATATCAGACTACATCGAAGTCCAGTACCAGAGCAACTCCGTTTTCTTTAGTATATGGCTCTGAGGCCTTCATACCGGTCGAAGTCGAGGAGCCCAACGCCAGGTTTCGACATGCAACGGAGGAATTGAACCGCGAGGCCATGAATACCAGTCTCGAATTGTTAGATGAAAGACGAGAAGTGGCGCTCGTTCGAATGGCCGCACAAAAGCAACAAATAGAGAGATATTACACCAGAAGAACCAATCTTCGAAACTTCAAAGTCAGGGACTTAGTCTTAAGAAAAATCACCATCAATATTCGAGACCCTAATAAAGGGAAACTCGGTCCTAACTGGGAAGGGACATATTAAATCCTCGACATAGTCGAGAAATGATCTTACAAGCTCGGAATAATGAAGGACGAGTTATTGTCGAGTAACTGGAACATATCACTCCTGAAGTGGTACTATTGCTAAGGTGTGTTTTTCTCTTTTCTTTCATTTTATTTAAACATTCGAAGCTAACTCATTGGAGGAATAAGAAATCGAGACCTCAGGTTTTAAAGTACGCGTTGCACTCTTTTTCTCTTAGACCGGTTTTTATCCCAAATGGGTTTTTCCGGCATGGTTTTTAACGAGGCAACAAATATGTTCTACCTGAGGATAATTCAATAGTATCCAAGGATTCTTTGCAATCAACCTCGAATACTGGGGGGGAATGACCCTCGGATGTTATGTAAATGGGTCTCGATAGGAATAATTTTGTAATGGGCCAAACGGTCGATTGAACCGTGTCCATATAGACTAGCTGAGTCCCGACAAAGAAACATGTACGCATGTATAAATAATACAAATAAGCACTATCTTTTCTCGAAACATCTCATGTTTGAAGTAGAATTTCTACTATACGAGTCATGTACTTACGATTCTTATCTATTGTGCAAAACTAACACTTGTGAAAAATGACTCAAGGGCCAAGTACAAGCATACCTCAAACATTCGGGGACTACATACTCGAGCTATCTAAGTTCGAAATCATAAGACCTCAAAGAGGCACCCCTCAATATATAGGCCAAGGCCATCACACTCGGGAACAAGTTCGAAATGTTATCGAGAAATAAGTCCAAGAGACATACTCGAAGGCTACGACTATATTAAAGACCACGGTCACATAAAAGGCTACAACCAAAATAATGCGGCTCTGAGACGTCCGACTTCTGCCATAAACTAAAAGCCTTCAAAATACTTCGAAAAACCGGTTAATTAAGGCTTCCCTCAGCAAATCAAATAAAAAGGGCTTCGATAAAATCATCCCTCAAATTATTTAAAGGCTTCGATAGTATCAACCTTCGAAAAAACCTCAAGAGTCATCGAATTATCTTAACATAAACAAGTTAAGAAAAAATAAGGCTCCGATCATTGGACCCTCAAAAAACCCAATGGGTACAAACAATACATGCTAAGGCATAAAGAAATTTTCACTAAGTCTATTAGCCGAAAAGGGGGAAAATGATAAACGTTTTCAGAGGCCGAATTGGCCCAATTTAAAGAGCATAAGGGCCGATATAAAGAGCCTACGGGCCAATATAAAAGATCCTAAGGCAATCTAATAAGCCTAAGGGCCAATACAATTAGAATTCAAGACCTCGCTCTCCCTTTATTCGAACCTAAGGGATCAGTTATTCCGAGCTCAAAGATTTACCTAAAGGGTATATAATGGTGAGCTCGAAATACATAACAATCATTTGATGAAAACCTAAGGGTTAACTTTATCCTAAAACTCATGATTCATTCGAGCTTGGTTATTAAAAAATAACTTGTCAGTCAGTTCGATCGAGCCATCCCCGAGACAAGTTCTCGAATGAGTTTCGAACCCAGGGACTTACCCTCATAAAAATGAGAAGTTTAAGGGTTTACTTCGTTCATGAGTTGGACTACAACAATAAAAATTTAGTAACGAAGGCAAATAAACATACGAAGGCATGAAGGAAAAGCTTTCTATTATTGAATATACTGTACAAGGGGCCAGTCAGAGCCGTACAAAATAAAAAAAAGAAAAAGAAGTTACAATCTAACTACGATCGGGGCTAGTCCCCTCAAGGATGATTTCCTCCCGAGCAACTTCTCCCTAGGAATCTACTTCAGCAGCCTCGTCTCCGTCTTCTCCACTTCCGAACCTACCTTGACTCCCTCTGCTTCATCATCGGAAGAGGCGAGCTGCCTGGCTTCGGTCTCTAGCAATCTCCTCAGAGAGGTCAAAACCTCGAGCATGAATTTCCTCAAGGGTTTCCCTCCGAGATTGGCACTTTTCCAAGTCACTACGCCACTGATTCCGGTTGGAAGCCTCCCTCAGCTGAGTTTGGACATCTACATCATCGGCCCGATACATGGATATGGACTTGTCCTCCATGACCTTGGTGTTTTTAATCTCAGCCTTAGCCTCAGTAAGCCCGGCTACGAGTTCTTCGAACCTTTTGGCCTGAGTCGACCTTTTTTCTTTAAGGACTTGGAGTTGGGCCTCTGCCAAAGATAATTTGGCCGAAGATGCCCCCTTTTCCACAACAAGGCGGTCCATCTTAGCTTTCCACCAATCAAAGTCGGTCTTGACCTGATTGACCTCTGTCCGAAGCAGCCCGATCTTCTCTACTTTCTGCTACAGCTGAGATATCAAAGTTTTAGCTTCCACAGTGAAGTCGATTCCATAATAAATCAAAAGGGTGGTTACCTGCTTGTCCAACTCGGCCTCCTCTTCATGAGCCTTGTCAAGGTCCGCTTGAAGGTCCTTTATGACCTCGTCCTTTTGGCCACAAATAATCTTCAGAGCATTCCTCTCTTCCGAGACCCTTTGAAGATCAGCTTCACACTGACTAAGGTCAGCCCGTAATTTGGCAGAGGCCAATTTGAAGAAGAAAAACACAAGTTAGATTTATGAAAGAATAACCTTGGAAAAAATGTGAAGAGTAATAACCAAAAATCAACAGGCGCTTACCTTGGAAAAACATCGCTGAGCTTCCGCCATGAGAATTGAAGCATCAATGATATCGGAGGCATCATCGACCCCCACAAAGCAATCATAGAAAAGATCGCCAGCGCTAGAGCCTCCGCCAATCTCGGGGGGTCTTCAGCCTTTGAGCATCCCTTATTGCCTTTTCTGAGAAGACCGTCATTGAAGGCAATTGACCTATTGGCATGGCCCCGAGCAAATCTCTCGGGGCGTTTTGTCCGATCCTTCTGGTTTCAGAATCAGCCCCGCCTGGTGTAGAAATTGATGATTGAGAAACCGTCTCGACCTCAGGAGACTTAGGGTTCATCCCCGAACTCTTCTTCGAAGCCTCCTCGATGCAAGGCTCGAGTATAGCAGGTGGCAGCTTGGAATGTGAAGCGACCTCGGTAGCCTTTTTAGGGCGAGCTATCAACGCCGATGTGTCGCCTTCTTCTTCCTCATCCTCGTCCCTCAACTTTTAGACTGCATCCGCCGAGCGGCCGACTATTTTTCTCCTCACCCTTTGAGGTTTGGGTTTAGAGACCTCATATTGTGAGGGATCTTTTCTTTTCTTGTTTTTTTCCAGCCTCGGAACCAGGGACTTAGCTTCTCCACCTTCACTCGAAGGCCTCAGAATGGCATATGTGGTCAGGCCTACATAAAAAGAAGATTAGTAATTGAGGAAACGTGTAATTGCTTTGGAATATGTAAGAAGGGACCTTACCATGGTTCTTGGCCTCCCACGTGCCTTTGGCCAAATCTCTCCACACTCGTTTAGCACGAGCCGGAGTGGAGGCAAGTTTGTGGATCCAGTCTACGAAATTGGGCACCGCCTCGGGCATCCAAGGGGAAACTGCGTGATTAAAAGGAAATATTAGGCAAAATCAAAAGAAACACAGAATTAAAGAACAAGATTCACTTACGCTTGGCCTTCCACTCCTCAGGGAACGACGTATTTTCCTTTGGTATTATGTCACAGGTCCTCACCCGTATGAATTGGCTCATCCAGACTCGATCTTTATCCTTATCGATGTTCAAGAATAGGGCTTTTGTTGCTCGGCAGTTTAGTCTAATTAACCCTCGATAGAGTCGAGGCCTGTACAACGGAATAAGGTGGTTTATTGTGAACTCCAACCCTCTGGCCTCGTTGGAATAAAAGCACAACATGATCACTATGCGCCAAAGTGAGGGGTGGAGCTGACCGAGGGTAACCTCGTACCTCTTGTAGAAGTCAAAAATCACAGGGTCGACGGGACCCAATGTGAAGGGGTAAGTGTAAATACTTAAGAACCCCTTCACATGTGTTGTGATGCTCTCTTCTGGTGTAGGAATACACACCACCACCTCTGGACCCTATTTGCAGTCCTTCTTCATGAAATCGACGTGGCCCTTGGTAATCGAACACATGTACATCGGCACATGTTCACATAGGCCCGACACCGTTGAGGGGTTATCAATTTAAAAATCGGTTTTGAGGACACATGGGCTAGGAATGTATTCATAGAGGGTCGGTTCTACCAGCGTTTTATCACCGGCCGGTCGGGAGGAGGAAGATGGAGCTTTTTCCTTTTGCGGCACTGTTTTGGAGGTTTTTGCCATTTATGTATATGAAGGGAGTATAAAGAAGATGTAAAACTGGTGGCTCCAGTGGAAACAACGGTGGTGTAATGAGCGACGATGAGATAAAGACAAGAAGGGTTGGGAACTCAAGAGTTTATCAAAGCAAAGTAAAGTTTGAATCTACTAAAGATGTGGTATTTATAAGTTTAAACGACGGCTCGGTGGCACTAGTGGCCGACCGACGGTTGACATGCATTGATGGTTTTTTGGGAACCGAACTGATGGGACGTTTTGGTCACATCCATCGCTTACGTCATGGAGACGATGTCATGATCGAGGTATCAAGGAATCGAGGCTCAAATAGTTTCTTATCATTTCATTATGAGAAACGCGGGGACTATCTGTATACGGTTAAAATCGACCATACCCGATGTTACAAGCTCGAGGGTAAGCCTCGAGAGTCAGCCAGTATCGAGGCAAGTTTGGGCTCTAAGAACACGAAGACTAAGGGATCAAGATCAGGCTAAATCGACACCGTAGTAATAGAATCGCGGGATATCCGCAATCGACCATCAATCTCGGTGAGAATCTCGGAACTGGCAGAATCATTAACGGTTATTGATATCAATAATGTATTTTACTTCCGAAATTAGCGTTGTATATTATTTAGGATTCCTCTACTGTATAAAGAGGAACTCTGTTCATTTATAACACAATTATCACTTATGCATTCACTGAGAAATACAAACACTGCTCTTTTACTCGCTCTTAATTCTTTATTGCCCATTTTGTTCATATTGTTCTTATTATTCTCGTGGTTCTACATGATCAGTCTCGATACTGTTCCAAGCTGAGATTGATCTCTTTGTGCATCTTCCGAGAGTTTATGGAATTGCTGAGATCCCCTTTGAAGGACATATGTAGCCTTATTTATAGGCATGAATTAAGGTTTAGGTGGAGTAGCCACCAAGTAACCCGAATAGACTCCTAATATTTCAAGAGTTGTCTTGAATTTAGGACTTATCTTGATCTGTTAAAATTTCAATGTCTATAGTTGTGTTCTTCTATTTTATTTTTCTTTTCTTTTAATAAAATATTTTTTTGTCTTTTTCAACAACTAATGTTAACTAGTGTTTTTTGCTTTCTTTTCTTTTCTTTCCTTCCCTTTTAGAGTTTAACTTATGTATTTGGTGGCATACAAAAATATTTATAAGTGATTTAGTAACTAGACTCATGAGACACTATCACAATCCCAAAATGTACAGTCGTGATGACGCCTATCGTTGAACTAGGCAAGCCTACACTCTTAACCAACTCGTTTTCTATCATTAAAAATATTTAAACATCGACATTTTTCCATCAGAGAAACCGAAATAATAAAAAAAAAATAATCAACTTGGAAATACTGTAAAAGAGAAATCCCAAAATCTAGTGTCACTAAGTCATGAGCCAATACTACAACTGTTCCCAAAATTTAACAAGACAACTTTGTCTGGGAATAATTAATAAAAACACACAAGGAAGACAGGGAAGGAGATAGGTGGGTCTGCGATCGCCAAGCAGTTACCTCATCCTCTCCGGAAATGATCCGCATCCAAAGTTATCAACTGGCACTACCATGGTCAGGGATACCTGAATCTGCACACAAGGTGCAGGGGGTAACGTGAGTACACCAACTCAGTAAGTAACAAGCCCAAATTGTGGGCTGAGAGGTAGTGACGGAGTAAACCTCCAAATTTATATCATAATCAATGTACATAAATTTAGGCATGCTTTCAGTTAACTCGACAACTCAAGGTGATAAAACAAGTACAATTATGAACAATTTAACATATATAACTCAATATATTCTACATGCCAATTCATCAACAGTATGAAATGCACAATGTGCTCCCACTCTAGAATACTGGTGCACTCAGTATTGTATATGGCTCGCATGGCCTAGGGACGATCCATCCCAGAATATATACACATCAGACAGAAGACACTCTGTACTGAGGAAGGCCGATCCAGCTTTATGGAGAAGATCCATCTCCAGATAATGATATACCTCACAACCACACGGTACTGTATATGGCTCAACGACCCAGGGAAGATCCATCCAAGAATACGTATACACATCACTAACATCGGTCGCTCAGTACCGAGGAAAACAGGCCAATCTAGCCTCATGGAGAAGATCCATCTCCAAATATAAATACTTCAGACAAGATCCATTTCCAGGGAATATCCATCCCTCAAATATCACTACGCTCACTAGGGGTGCTCCGGAGGGGCTCCTACATCCCAAGCGTTATCATAAGCTAGATCCAGGCATATAACATGATGCGGCATGCAACTCGATCCCATATCTGTCCCTCAATATCAGGCTCTCGGCCTCACTCCATCATCACTCTCCAGTCTCGCTCACATGGGCTCACAATGCATGAACTAGCCCGAATCAATGATATAATGTGCAAAATCAATAATTACCGATAATGAGACATGATATGATATGCTATGACAGGACTGAGTATATAATATCAACAAAATACATGAGATGACAGCAATAAATGACCACTCGGATATCAACAACATCGGCGTGAAGCCTTAACATAGTACTTAGCATGATTTCTAGCATATTTAAATTAATCACATTGATAAAAGAACATATATCAATCAATAAAGAACGACTAAACGTTGCCATGGAATGAACCAGGTCACAAATCTTACGGTTCACGCCCGCACACCCGTCACTTGGCATGCGCGTCACCAGATTCTAACCACATAACACGTAGTTCGGGGTTTCAAACCCTCAAAACCAAGTTTGGAAGCGTTACCTCAAACCGGGCAGAAATCCTAGTCCGCAATGACTTTGTCTCTAGACTTAGCCTCCAATCGCCCCAAATCTAACAAAAATTGGTACCATAACATCAATATATGAGAAAGGAATAAAACCCACACGAAAATAATCAATTTACACCAAAAATGCTGAAATTCGCCAAACCCGACCCCCAGGCCCACATCTCGAAATTTGATAAAAACCACAAAACTAGAATCCTTATTCACTCGTGATACTACCCATGTCGAATTCATCGAAATCCGACCTCAAATGCCCATTCAAATCCCCAAAAGAATTTTCCAAACTTTCTTCCACTTTTCATCCAATTTCCACCTCAAATCAAAAATCAAATGATGAAATTAAAGGCATCATCATGGGAATTAACCAAAACTAGGTAAGAATCACTACCCCAAACACCCACGCAAGAATCTCTCTAAATCGCCTTCTTCCGAGCTCCCAATTAACTTTTGTGATATGAACTCAAAACCCTCATTTTTGAACTTTAAAGTCTGCCCAGTTATTGTTTCTTCTCGTTCGCGGGCCACCCATCGCGTTCGCGATGAACAAAAACTCTCAAAAGCCATTTCCAAACTCTTCTCAGACATCCTATAGTATAATGGCCATAACGTTCAGTAAAAAACTCCAAATGACAAATAGTATAATGCTTTGGAAACTAGACACCAAGATCTACAACTTTCACGTTTTGGTAATTTTCTAATTCCTTATAGATTTTGAGACATAAGCTTCCAAAGTCAGCCCTGTGCAACACAAATTTCTTCTTCATCTTCCCGGACAGTCTGTAGTGTACCAACCATAACTCTTTCTATGCAAGTCCAAATGCTAAATGGTTTACTTTTCTGAAAACTAAACACAAAGGGATACAACTTTCGTTTTCAGACCATCTTCACATTCCTTGTAGATTGTGAGATATGAGCCTCCAAAGTCAGACATGCGTAACCGAGATTTTTCTTCTTCGCGAACGCGAAGAAAAAAGTCCCCGAAGCCAAATCCTTCTTCACGAACGCGAGAGGATCCTCGCGAATGCGAAGAACAACACCAGACACCAGCATCAACCATTACAAAATAGCCCGAAGTGTTCCAAAACCACCCCGAAGCACATCCAAGGCCCTCTGGACCTCAACCAAACATGCCAACACATCCCATATCCTCATTCAAACTTAGTCGAGCCTTCGAACAACTCAAAACAACGCCAAAACACCAAATCAATCTCGGATTCAAGCCTAAGAACTTATAAACTTCCAAATTTTGCCAACGATGTCAAAACCACCCAAACCACGTCCAAATGACCTGAAAATTTGCACACATATCCAAAATGACACTACGATCCTGTTCCAACTTCCAAAATTCCATTCCGACCCCGATAGCTAATTTTCCACTGCCGACGGGAAATCACCAAAAATCCAATTTCGCCAATTCAAGCCTAATTCTACTCCAGACCTCGAACAACATTCCGAACACACTCCTAAGTCCCAAATAACCTAACGAAGCTATCTAAGCCATAAAATCCACATTCCGATGTCATTTACCTAATAGTCAACTTTTGGTTGACTTTTCCAACTATAATGCCAACTTAAGAAACTAAGTGTCTCATTTATCACCACGACCACTCTGAACCCGAACCAACCGACCCGACACAACATAATTTATCTAAACAACACATGATAAAGCAGGAACACGGAAAATGGGGCTAAACTCTCGGAACGACCGATCGGGTCGTCACATTCTCCCCCACTTAAACATACTTTCGTCCTCGAACGTGCCCATAGTTGTTCCAAAAACCATCAAAATTTCCGTGTAATCCTACCATGAACATACTCGGGGGTGATCCCACATCAGTCTATCCCATAACCTTAGAACCAATTTTTCCACTTCCGAAATTGTCTATCAGAGCAGAATCTCCCATCTACCCACTGAATAAGTCTGAACAAGCTGTATCAAACCATATCCGTAACCCAAGATGAAATCACATGATATACCACATGACTAATACACTCATAGCGATAACTCCTAATCACAATAGTTGCTAAAACAACCCAATACCGGTAACCTCTTATGAAGCAAAGCCTCGTTCTAACACTTCCATAGACTGCCAGTGATCAAGGGAACACAACTATAGCAAATTGCTAAGCCGATCAACATCAATATCCTCCTAAATATACCGCAATCAGATCCGACCGCACACATTTTAGGTTCGATGACCTCATTTCATCCATCATGACCACTCTAGAGACATGCCACATCAGTACAATCTAAGCCACAACCCATGCAATCTGTGCACTAATAAGAAACAAGTCTGGTGTACTGAAACATAGAAAATGACTCCAACAAGAGAACTATCCCGCAAGTTCAATACCGCCGCAACGAGATGCTAAATACCCATCACACACCGTAGAACCATAACACACGAATCTAACACAAGGATCATATCTCAATAGCCAAACACTGCTCCTCATGAAGTACCTCAAGTAACAATTCTCAAAGCGCATTACAATATTCATAGAGAATCGGACGATACCGTGCCCCACGAACCCGAAAGAACATAACCAATATGTCTCAATCCTCCAATACCCAATTACTTACCTTACTCAAATCTCACAATAAGACCACAATAGGGCCACACCATGTGTGCTTAAAACCAATGAATCGCAGCTCCCCGTAGCAGGGAAAAGTAACTCATAAATCATCCCAGAACACAAATAAGCCCAACAACCACTAACTGGCATGCTCCTCACAATAGCACTACGGAGCCAATCAATCCAACTCGGTGCAAAGCACCTATCCCCACTGGGCCTACTAAGGAACCCCAAAACAATCCGGTCATGCACAATAGACAAATAACTCTCCGAAGATCCATCATGACTGAATCACAACACACACTTACCTCTAACTAACCTTGGCTATGTCTCTACAGCCCTCAACTATGAAATCATCTACTCATTCGAGTTCCCAGACTCCAAACCCTCAGAGCACATAAATCACCATATCTGAATCTCAGTTCCGTCTCCTGAATGCTTAATACTTCCCCAATACACGATCATACCACGAGGGACACCCCTACATTCCGTACGTGTTACAAGGCCAAATTAGACTACCCGCAGCGGACCAACAAGGAGAGTTCCCCCACATCAATGAAGTATCCATAAATTAAGACACAGTGAATCTTCTGAAACTTACTCCTTCATAGAGCCATATCTAGAAGTAACATCATATATCTGATCGTCTGAGATCGCCCATGCTACCTAAGAATTCAGAACCTTTCTTTCGAACCACATCGTGACCTTGCACCTGCAATCCCAATGCTACACCACACATTGCACCCACACCATATGAAAGATACAACAAACCTCAAGATGCACTCTGAGTCGCAAGAAACTACATACTCAATCAGCTAAGAACTTTCCATTTGACTTTATTCCGGAGAAAATTACAATACGCCACATGCCCCACACACTAATTAGGAAATACACATCTCCACTATGGTAGAGACCATCAAGAACCCTCTGAAACCCAATGTACTGATCTAACCCGCCAGGACTGAATCCCTCTAACTCAACCAAGCTACGTCGGCCATCAAAACCCAAGAGCATTGCCACAAATCACGTATAGAAATTCACCATATCATAAGCATAGCAGGAACCGATCTTACCCATTACTATGCGGATTTAACCTACTACCAAGTTGTCCTATTTCTCCGAGTTCTTTCTGACTTACCTTCATATTGATACTTCTCCTTGCCATAATACCGCAATTCTCAACCCAGACTCACCACACGAGACCCAAGCATAAAACCACACCGTCTAAGGCTCATAAGCCGCTGAATACTCTCTCAATATCCCCAAAAGCACCATATTCAAAATACTTACCCTGAAGAGACTTCCTGCGAATCGAAAGCCATTACCTTCACCTTCCTGATACTGATATGTAGAATCCATAATGATATAGAAATGCCACAAGTCTTGACACCCTCCAGTGTAGACCTCAGTTGCTAGCCAAATACACATCCTGAAGATCCCCCATTTGTTACATATACATCTTGAATCCATTAGAACCATTCTCGGGAGTCATCCACTCTACTCAAACCTCAATTAGACTGATCAAGGACCGAACGACCTGTGCTCCATTAGCACTCCAACACCCTAGGAAGTAACCCCACCTTAATAAAACCAAATAAATTCCGGCCCCGTGCACATTACATCCTTCACCAATAACAACTCAAGTCATTCCATTATTCTTATACACCCATAAAGCATAACAAAACCCCTATCCAAAATTTCCTTTACTCGAGTCATCCTCGATCTCAACCCCTACAAGCCACAACTGATTCGCCAGTATACCTCAAACTAAAACTAATACGACACTTAGCCGCGCAATCAACTTATCAATAGCAGACTCCCCCACTTAGCTCAAAGCCATAGGTCAAAACACACAAAAACATAAAATTCCCATACTCTATTACTTCCATAATACCATAGTGAGATTGTACTAAATCCTTCATAAGCTCATGCAACACAAACCATCTAGTACTTCAAATCATATGCAAATCTCGCATTCACCCTCGTAACAATTAAGACAACTCTCATACGTGATCCAAACTCAATCTGCAGCACATATAATTATGAGGACTCGCTACAAAAACCGCATAGGGATCACACGCCCTCAGGACACCTCGCAGGAGATAACCTACCTACTTTGTCTCAAACTAACATCTCTTTATACTCTTCCACCGTCATAAACACCACGCAATCACTTAATCTTCCCGAGTCTAAACTCATATCATGACATGAAATCTACTTCACTCCCCAACTAAACAACATGAAAGATCCTTCAACACACCCATGACTCGGGGCTATACATCAAATCAAGATGGAAATCAAGCATAAAAATAGTTCTTTCTACCCTCAAGAAGACCCTTTTTGTCACATTCAAATCATATGAACACATCTCGCAGTCACATCATACTCATCACGTAGCCGTCCAACCATCACTTACACTAATAGGTACATTACCGAACATATAAATCCAAAAGCACGTGCTCACCCAATCAACACCTCAGCACTCAAGCTACAGACAAAATACGGCCTCAAGTCCTCTAGTATGGCCAATTATCAACATGCTAAAATCATATCTCGCATCTCACCCATGGAAATCACAAGTCGTCGATGCATAGCTGATACCGAGAGCTCATGTGCGCGTTCGAATACATGAAAGGAATTCAAAGAGTTACGCTTTTGGCTGAATAAATAGATTCTCATGACAAGAATTCAAGAATGTGAGATTTTTCTTAAGGGTTCTATAGCCTCTCGAAGATAAGTACAGACGTCTCCGTACCGATCCGCAAGACTCCACTAAACCTGCTCATGACTCGTGCGACCTATGTAACCTAGGCTCTGATACCAACTTATCACGACCCCAAAATGCACAGTCGTGATGACGCCTATCGTGGAACTAGGCAAGCCTACACTCTTAACCAACTCGTTTTCTATCATTAAAAATATTTAAACATCAACATTTTTCCATCAGAGAGACCGAAGTAAAGAAAATAAATAATAATCAACTTCGAAATATTGTAAAAGAGAAATCCCCAAAATTTGGTGTCACTAAGTCATGAGCCAATACTACAATTGTTCCCAAAATTTAACAAGATAACTTTGTCTGGAAATAATTAATAAAAATACACAAGGAAGATAGGGAAGGAGATAGGCGGGTCTGCGATTGCCAAGCAGCTAACTCGTCCTCTTCGAAAATGATCCGCAGCCAAAGTGATCAACTGGCACTACCATGGCCAGGGATACCTGAATCTGGACACAAGGTGCAGGGGTAACATGAGTACACCAACTGAGTAAGTAACAAGTCCAAACTGTGGGTTGAGAGGTAGTGACGGACTAAACCTCCAAATTTATATTATAATCAATGTACAGAAATTTAGGCATTCTTTCAGTTAACTCGACAGCTTAAGGTGATAAAACAAGTACAGTTCTGAACAATTTAACATATGTAACTCAATATATTCTACATGCCAATGCATCAACAGTATGAAATGCACAATGATCTCCCACTCTCAAATACTCGTCCACTCAGTACTGTATATGGCTCGCATGGCCCAAGGACGATCCATCCCAGAATATATATACATCAGACAGAAGTCACTCAGTACTGAGGAAGGCCGATCCATCCCTATGGAGAAGATCCATCTCCAGATAATGATATACCTCACAACCACTCGGTACTGTATATGGCTCAACGGCCCAAGGAAGATCCATTCCAGAATACGTATACACATCACTAACATCGGTCGATCAGTATCGAGGAAAACAGGCCAATCCAGCCTCTTGGAGAAGATCCATCTCCAAATATAAATACTTTGGACAAGATCCATGTCCAGGGAAGATCCATCCCTAAAATATCATTGCGCTCACTAGGGGTGTGTTACAGACTCCAGAAGGGCTCATATAGCTCAAGGGCTATCATAGACCAGATCCAGGCATAACCAATACAACATGTTGCGCCGTGTAGCCCGATCCCATATCTGTCCCGCCATATTAGGCTCTCGGCCTCACTCAGTCATAACTCTCCAGTCTCGCTCGCATGGGCTCACAATGCATGAACTAGCCCGAATCAATGATATAATGTTCAAAATCTACAATTATCGAGACTGAGACATGATATGATATCCTATGGCAGGACTGAGTATATAATATCAATGAAACACATGAGATGATAACAATAAATGACCACTCGGATCTCAACAATATCAACGTGAAGCCGTAACATAGTACTTAGCATGATTTCTAGCATATTTACATTAATCACATTGATAGAAGCACATATAAAAATCAATAAAGAACTACTAAGCGTTGCCATGGAATGAAACAGGTCACAAATCTTACGGTGCACGCCCGCACGCCCGTCACTTGGCACATGCGTCACCAAATTCTAACCACATAACACGTAGTTCGAGGCTTCGAACCCTTAAAACCAAGTTTGGAAGCATTACTTACCTCAAACCGGGAAAACATCATAGTTCGAAATGCCTATGTCTCTAGACTCGGCCTCCAATCGCCTCGAATCTAACCAAAATCAGTACCATAACATCAATATATGAGAAAGGAGTAAAACCCACGCGAAAATAATCAATTTACACCAAAATTCCTGAAATTAGCCAAACCTGGCCCCCGGGCCCACGTCTCGGAATTCAAAAAATCACAAAACTAGAATCCTTATTCACTCGCGAGCCTACCCATATCAAATTCATCGAAATCCGACCTCAAATGCCCATGCAAATCCCCAAAAGAATTTCCCAAACTTTCTTCCCTTTTTCACCCAGTTTCCACCTCAAATCATAAATTAAATGATGAAATTAAAGGCATAATCATGGGAGTTAACCAAAACTAGGTAAGAATCACTTACCCCAACACACCCACGCAAGAAACTCTCCAAAAATCGCCTTCTACTGAGCTCCTAATTAAATTTTGTGATATGAATCCAAAACCCTAATTTTTGAACATTAAATTGTGCCCAGGTATTCCTTCTTCGCGTTTGCGGGCAACCCATCACGTTCGCGATGAACAAAAACTCTCAAAATCCATTTTTAAACTCTTCTCAGATAGCATGTAGTATAATAGCCATAACGTTTCATACAAAACTCCAAATGACAAATGGTTTAATGTTTTGGAAAGACACCAATATCTACATCTTTCATGTTTTGGTAAGTTACCAATTCTTTATATATTTAGAGATATAAGCTGCCAAAGTCAGACCTGTGCAACACAAATTGCTTTTTCATCTTCCCGGACAGTCTATAGTGTACCAGCCATTACTCTTTCTACATAAATCCAAATGCTAAATTGTTTACTTGTCTGAACACTAGACAAAAAGGGCTACAACTTTTATTTTTGGATCATCTTCAAATTCCTTATAGATTGTGAGATATGAGCCTCCAAAGTCAAACATGTGTAAAAGAGATTTTTCTTCTTCGCGATCACGAAGAAAAAAGTCTCCGAATCGAAATCCTTCTTCGCGAACGCGAAGAACAACACCAGACACCAACATCAGCTGTTACAAAACAACCCGAAATGATCTGAAACCACCCCGAAACACATCTGATGCCCTCGGGACCTCAACCAAACATGCCAACACATTCCATATCCTCATTCAAACTTAGTCGAGACTTCGAACCACTCAAAACACTAAATCAACCTCGGATTCAAGCCTAAGAACTTAGAAACTTCTAAATTTCGCCAACGATGCCGAAACCACCCAAACCAGGTTCGAATGACCTAAAAATTTGCACACACATAAAAAATGACACTACGAACCTGTTCCAACTTCCAACTTCCAAAATTCCATTCTGACCCCGATAGCTAATTTTCCAGTGTCGACCGAAAATCGCCAAAAAATCCAATTTCGCCAATTCAAGCCTAATTCTACTCCGGACTTCCGAACAACATTCCGAACACACTCTTATGTCCAAAATCTGCTAACAAAGTTATCCAAGCCATAAAATCCATATTCCGAGGTCGTTTACCTAATAGTCCACTTTCAATTGACTTTTCCAACTATAAAGCCAACTTAAGTGTGATGACCCAAGAGGTCATTTTATGAAATTAGACCTAATTATAGGCTTATTAGACATAAAAAGACTAATTTTAAATACCTCGATTTGTGTTCCCAGTCCGGGCGTGAAACCAGAAAGCTTTTATGTGAAAATATGAAAAAATAGTAATTTGTAGAGTTAAAATTTGGATTTAGTTGACTTTGGTAAACCGAGCTAGATATGTGTTTCGACGATCTCGAGAGGTTCGCAGAAAAATATGGGACTTGGGCGTATGCCTGGAATTGAATTCAGAGGTCCCAAGCCTCAGAAAACTATTTTTGAAGAAAATTGTTCTGCTAGTTAATTCAAAAAATAAAGAAATGAAATAATATTTGAAATATATGATATCGGGCCCATATTTTGGTTCCGGAACCCGGAACAAGTTTGTTATTTTATATAAGTCCTATCTGTGAGGTTTCATGAGAATCACAGTTGATTTGATGTAATTCGGACATCCGGTTGAAAAGTTAGGAATTTGAGTGTTCTTGAAGAAATATTGAGTTTTGAGGCTAAATGTGTATATTTTGATGTTATTTCGATGAATTGATCGCACGAACAAGTCTGTATGATATTTTTAAACTTGTGTGCATTTTTGTTTTGGAGCCACGAGGGCTTGGGTGAGTTTCGGGTAGGCTACGGAGTGTCTAGACTTAGAAAAAATACCCCAACAGCAGAACATCTAGTGTGCAGGCCTCATATCTCGCAAATGCGAGGTCGGGCTTCGCAATTGCGAAGTCAATGGCCAGCCCCAAATCTCGCATTTGCGAGGTCTTGGGTCGCAAATGTGAAGCCTTGCTCGCATTTGCGATATTTTTCCGGAAAGCTCAGGGTTCGCAAATGCGAACTCCAGTTCCCAAATGCGAGACCCGCAGCCTGTTATATGAGCTTTTTGACGGGGTTTTCACTTCTTTTTCAATTTTCTCAAACCCTAAACCTCCATAAGCGATTTTGCAAAGACCCAAACCTATCCAAATCATTGGTAAGTCTAACTAATCTCTTTCAATTCCTAACAACTTTTAACAAGATTACAACCAAAATTCTAGAGTTTTTATGGTAAAAGAATTGGACCTCGAATTGAGGTTGGATTACAATACCAATTGTATATCCGGGCTCGGGGGAGATTGGGTAAACGGGTTTTGTTCCGAACCTCGAGTTTAGACCAAGCGGGTCCGGGGTCGATTTTTTAATTTGGACAAGAAAATATAGGAGAATCAAGAAAGATAACCATAGATTCCATCCGGATAAGTTCTACCTTCAAAAATTTCATGCAAGAAGTTAAGAGTTCAAATATGTTGTGAGGGTTAGAAATAGGCCATGCATGTGGGACTAAGTTGTAGTATGTGTTATTAAAGAACTGAGTTGGGTAGTTCATGTTAAAATTTGGGTGAAGGAAGAAGAGATTGCCAGTTTAAACATTGTAGTCTACTTCACATGCTAGGTGTTTGATGAAATTCCTAAGAGAGTTATATCATAGTAATCTTCCTAATTATTAATTGATTTCCGCTATCTCCTTATAGATTGTTATTGCTAGAGGTGTTGGTGCATTGTATAAACTTATGAAAAGCTCTTTGAGGTATGTATGGCTAACTTTAACCCTTGTAAAATCCCTCTTGTTGTGGCAAGCATACGGTATGTGTACTTACATAAAAATATGTGAATTGACTGTCTAGTTGATTTCCACCCCACTGAGTTAGATGAGATTTTGAATTGTGATTTGGCGTGCCGACCTTATTATGTGCAAAGATAGTAGTTGTTTAAAGTTATTGATATGAAGCATGGTACATAAGTTGAACGGTTATGGCAACACCTTGTGCATAAATTGTTGCTTGATGAAAGTTTGGGGTGCCTTGAGCCCAAGTAAATGAATTGTTAATGTGAATTTGTGATCCTTGAAAGGAAGGCCCTTGTGATGAAATTGTTTGGTGTTGTTGTTGAATTTGTGTCCCTTGAAGGGAAGGTTCTTGTGGTGAAATTATTTGGTGGTGTTGTTATGAAATATGAATTGTCGGGTGGGATTGGGTTGTGCGCCGCAACACGAAGTAATAAGGTGTGGGTTGTGGTGATAAGGGTGGCCGAGGTAATAAGGGTGGCTGAGGTAATAAGGGTGGAAATGTGATCATTATAATTATTGATAATAAATTGATGAAATTTATGAATATGGTGGTTTTGGAAAGGAAGAAGGGGAAATTGTGAAATTGTTGACTTTGGTTATTTCTTTCCTTGTGCATTGATTGTTGGTTCTAATACTGTCTAATTATCTGTGTATCAGTTGATTGTACTTGGGATGAAGTTTGTTCATACATACCAGTACAATTCAAATGTACTAACGTCCCTTTTGCCGGGGCGCTACATTATTATGATGATTGTAGGTGGTTCCATAGCAGGTAATTTAGCCTACCGACAGTAGTGCCTCCTCTCCATTCCGTCAGCTGCATTGGTGATCCCCACTTCCTCTCAGGGCCATGTGTGGTTCATTCCACCTTCTTTTGAGTTTACTTGTAGCTTGCTTCTGTCCTTAGTCAATTTTGGTCTGAAGCTGTTCTGACTGCCGTATCTTTTTTGAACCGAATACGTTCGTCTGTCATCTCTGGTCTGTCTCTTTTTTGGAGAAGATTTTCTACCCTGCCTGCCTATGAAGAACTTCAAGTCTATCGGGAAAGGATGTGGTGGTAACCCCTGCAGCTTTGTCTAGAACCGGGCGTCCGACCAATTCATATGTTTCCACAAATAATTGAAATTCAATTTCTTGATCTGTATCTTCAATTTTTGGAAACTTATAAAGTTCTTACGTCAAACCTTGATCAATGAACCTACAAAATCCTTCAAATTATATCTCTCGATCTAGATCTACTTTACCGACAAGAGCTCTTAATGAATGAGCAATGAGTTTGATTCTAACTATTCAAAGCAGAGGAAATAGAATATTATATAGCCTATATCTATAGGGCTAGGCTCTGCTCCTCGATCGAGCTACCAGCTTTCTTAGATTTCATTCATGTTGACTAATCCGAGTCCTTGAGAGTAAGGTATAGTCGGGGCCTTGTTACCGGCAAGTTATGTAAAATCCCTAGTATTCGTAGAGGCTCCGTAGACATGATGTAGGTGTATATAAGTATTTTTGGGTAGTAACAGTACGTACTCGGAACCGTGGATCATGTTGGAAAGTTATGAATGTATTATGTATGTTTGGATATCAATCGTTGAAATGATAAAAGAGGAAACAAATGGAGATATGTTGTAAAATGTGCTTTGAAACTAAAATTGGCTAACTCACACGAAATAATGCATGTTATGAACGCGGGGTAATACGTTGGGCAGGAAGGGCAATCCAGGTCCGCTTGACTGGGTTCACCCGGTTAGGCGACGGTCTCGTCCCTCGATTTTGGGGCGTGACAAACTTGGTATCAGAGGCTAAGGTTTTAAAGTGTCCTATGATGTCTCGGAGCCGTGTCTAGTAGAGCCCTTCTTATCAGTGTGTTGTCGACCACATCTATAATTAGGGGGCTACATGGACATTTAGGAATTTCACCCTTCTTTGATACTCCAATCGTGCGATAGAGCTCAAGTTAGGGAGTTAGTTTTCTCTCCAAGCCTTACTCTCAAAATGAGTAATCATGATACCATAATCCGCGTGTTTGAAGCCATGAGGAGGGAATGATCCCACCATTGAGTCCGAAGGGACTGCCCAAGGGCTTGTTAGGAGAATGTATTGAGCTGTGGAGGGATTGGTAGAACCTATCGCTAAGAGGGGAGTGCCCTTGTCCCTATTGATGTCCCTGCACTACCAAATCCTATAGTATATCTGCATGGTACCAACGTACTCTTGTTGTATATATACATCCATATTGAAGAACTTTCATAGGCATGGTCTTAATAAATGTTGAGTCACAAACCATTGCATGCACCTACTCTTTGAACGAGATCCAATATTTCTTGAATCCACTCTACCGCAAATTTTCTTATATGAAGTCTCTTATGACATCGAGCTCTATAATCATGTCCTTGAATTGAGTTGTAGCTATAGAATTACCAATTCCAACATGCCTTTCTAAACTCTAACAAGGGAATATACCCGAAGAATTTCTCATTGAATGAAGGGATGAACCATTATCATATGTTCGCACAAAATAAAAAGATATCTTTTCTTGGCCCTTTTCTTCGGGTGTCTGCTTCAATCTGAATGTTGATATAGGTGAAGATCTTGCTTTGTTTCGTCATCATCTCTAGTATGGTAGTGCCCTCGCTCTATCTTTGTTGAGGCTTCCATTTTGGCCTAGTGGTCGGAATCGGCTAAATTTTTATTTGCTTGGCGAGAATCTCCCTCTTCTCCGACAGGTTATTTTCTGAATTTGGTCTGCTCACTTACTTTTAAACATTATTAAATCTCCATCGAAGCTAGGGTCCGTCGAGCCTCCATGTAGCTGGATCGTGCTACTTATTCTTGTTGCTCATCTTATTCTTGAAGGTTGTTCTTCTTTTGGTTATAAGGAAGACGAGCATTTTCGCTCCTCCTTTGGATTGCATAATACTTGTTTAAGTGTCGTTATATGTTAATTGCTCCATGTTGCTACAAATCCAGCTGATTTTTTATGTTTGTAGTGGCTTCACTAGACATGAAGCTTTTGAGTTACTCTTAAAACCTCAAGTTTTTTTTTTTGATTAGCTACTCTGACATACCCTGATTTCCTCTAGTTGTTGACCCGTTTCTCAGTTCCAATTTCGAGGGATGAAGAAAGAGCATAATTGTGTCCTTGGTATCTAGAAATACAATTTCTTTTATCAATGGTGATGCACCCTAATTCTCTACGAGTTCCGCTGAATCTAGAAAATGGGATAGATGTAACAACACCTTTATTCTCTAGCTAGCTAGTTTTCAGTTTTCTGATATTACTGGAGTTTTTCAATATTCTGACATAACTAAACCAGGATATACGATTATAGGTGGCGGAGGCAAGTCAATCTATCCTCTTACTTTAACTACGAGCCTGCTTCATTCACTATCAGTTATACTATCCCTTCTCAATCCTATCCCCTTAGAAGCACTATCTTTAAAGGTTGAACTCTGAACCAGAAAGAGTAGCTCTAATTTTAAAATACTTCTAGATATCTGGTCAATGGATTAATAAATGCCACAAATTACGCGGGTTCCCACTTCACTTCAAGTTCGTCAAGGGTTTTGTAGAAGGGTGTTGTAAAGCTTCATTGTGAAGTAGAGTCGCTAGCCATAAGTGGATTTTTAAATTTTAGAGCTATACATCATGTGACTATGTGCGGAGATCTTCTTTCAAAAACGTAAAGGTCCTCGTAATCCCTTATATTATCACATTTCCTAGTGGTTACAATGTAAAGGTCACTTCTATAAGCTCTCTCACTTTCTTTTCATTTGTCTTGCATCATGTGTTGTTTACCTGTGATATTCAATGCGATATTATCTCAATTTCTCAACTGATTATCCCACTATATGATCTGATTTAATTAACCTCACTTTTATGTACTCTACAAGCGCCCTGGGAGTGGGCAAATTTCCCCTTACTACAGACTTCTAAATGTCTTCAACTCTGTTTAAGCTTGTTGATCCCAAATGGTGTTCTTAGTTGTGCTGCCTTACTATCTATTTTCATCTGGTAACTCTCCTTGTGAATCTAATTTTATGCCTTATGGCATCGAGGGTCGGGGTATGTTCCTTTTGTTATGATAAAAAGATATTGCTCGCACTCCTTGTGAGATTTTCTCCTAAACGATCATCTACCTGCTCTGCTTGTCCATGTGACTAGGTAACTTGGGTTACTCTTCTCCGATAAGTGCATCAAGACTTCTCACCCTTTCATAATTATTCATATGGTCACTTCGAGGCCTTATTCTACACTAGCTCGTAATGATTTTGAGTACTTTCTCGCCATTGTTGATGATTTTCTAGGGCTACGAGGGCATGTCTCATGGGTTCCAAAAGTAATGATTTTCCTTAAAGTTCAAGCTTAAATTGCCATGACTTCGAACCAAAGTGTGTCCCCTTTTCAAAGTCTTAAATGGGTCGAATTTGATGAGGTTATGTGACTTTCTGCTCACTCGGCTTCTAGGAGTATTGACAACGTCATGGTCATGTATGGGGAATTTTGCTACCTCTAGCATTCCACCGCCTTAGGAAGGGGTAGATTGTTTGAATTATGATAACCTCATAAGTAGATGACTTCTTTTCCGTCTTCATGCGCTTGTGGCATAGAGTCCTTGTGTCACTTATTGTTAGGAGTGAAATCAAATTCCACGTATTTCATTTGCGGCCTCAATCACACCCATGTTGCAAGAGTCTTACCATTTGAGCTCAACTATTTACCTTACACTCAGAGACACAGCTGGTGTATCCTACTTGATCAGTTCTTTAAAGTCTCAAGTTCACATACATGGTATCCACCTTATCTAAGAATAATAGTTACCACTATGCTTCACTTATCTGATAATTGATGTAGTCACCTGGATTAAACCATGTCGGCATCGTTAATATAGATCATCGTGTCTCTTAGCATATAACCTCATAAAATACTCTGCTCAGCACATTAATGGATTCCTGAATAATTCCAGCCCAATCTTGAACTCCGTTGCTCCTCACTGTATTTGGCCTATTTTGGTATTGAAAGTTCAAATGTGTCAAAGTCACCCTGTGATCTCATATATTCAGTAGGTAATTTTATGGTCAATTTATTATGGCACATCTTAGAGTAATCATGAAGGTCACCACGAGTTTAGTTTGGGTGTTCGCATAGAGATTTAGAATTCAGGAGGGTAAACCGGTTATTCTCAAAATTTTCCCCTATAGATGTTATGTGAATTGATAATGAAGGGTACATAAGAGCATTTTCCCCATTAGGTTGCACTAGGAGTATGATGTTCCCCGTAACTGTTCCTCATGTACTTTGTGTTTTCATATGTTTATGTTTTAGATGGTAGTGATAAAAGAAGGGTGTGAAATGATTTGATTGAACTATATGATCATGGTAATATCCTATATGGTGCATTATTGACAAGAATCATCGTGGATTGACTTCATATGGATTGTTGATTGAAATGAAATTATATTCTTGTTGATGAACACCTTCGTGATTACATTAATGGTTGGTAGGGACTATTATGACCACATGATTGTTTGGTTACTATGAAATGATATCCTTGATGGTATGATGCCATGTGATGGAATTGTGGGCTGTTGTTGTTACCATGAATTATAATGTCCGGTGGAATGTAAATTGTACAGTGGAAATCATTAAAGGTAAAGTTAATGGATAGTTAACTCATGCGAGGTGTCTATCTGTCATCCT
The DNA here is from genome assembly GCA_005239495.1 of Nicotiana undulata. Classification (NCBI taxonomy): domain Eukaryota; kingdom Viridiplantae; phylum Streptophyta; class Magnoliopsida; order Solanales; family Solanaceae; genus Nicotiana; species Nicotiana undulata. The sequence continues at coordinate 61,067 of ML255162.1, forward strand.
AGTTATGTATGTTTGGGAGTTGATATTATTTCCGTGAATGTGTTATGGCAGAGCTTGTAAGTCGAGGAGGCCACCTTGAAGGCTGAAAGTGTCGTGGAAGGAAAATATTTTTGCTTGATTGTATATCAATTAGTTTTAACTTGAAAGGTACCATATAGGTGTTATGATCTAAAAATGTGCGGTCCATGTTCAGGTGTCTTTACGGTAATGTAGTTCTTGTGATGTTGAGATTAGTGTTATGGGTATATACATTGTGGTGCTTTGTCGAGTTATTGATGAGTTTTAAAGATGGTTTTGGTAGTTCTCTGACAGGTGGATAGGCCTAGTTACAAAGGAGATGCTGTCGAAATTTCTGAAAAATTTGGGAGTCAGTCAAAATTTAGGGGCTTGAGGTAGGATAAAAAGGAAATATGTTATGTTAGGTGTTTGGGTCAGGCTCTACCTCTAATTCGAGGACGAATGATCCTAAGCGAGGGAGAATGTAAGGCCCCGGAAAATTTTGCCAAGCAATATAGGATTTCGGGGTGCCTGGTAGACTAATTATAATATTTTATGTGCTTTAAATATGATGTAAATGAATTGTATGTGGTGTATAAGTGTATGATTCATATAATAAGTGATGTGAGGTCCAAGGGGAAGCCTAAGGCTAGGCCAAATGAGAGAATTCCATAATAAGCTAAAATTCCAGAGGTATTTGCACTAGTACACACTTTGAACGAGCATATCTAAATATATATAAAGTATTATGTGATGAATTACTTATCAAATGAAATTTCTTCGAGTCTAGTTTCCAACCCTTCAAACCGTTCGTCATTTGGACTTTCCTACGCAAAGTTATGGTCAAATTACTGAAGGCTGGAAAAATGTGATCCTGTGTCAAATCTGCGATCGCAGATACGTCGCAGATTGGGCCAGTGTAGCCCAGTTTTGGGCAGCTACTTTGCGATGCATTATGCGGCCCGCATGTTTGTTCTGCGGTCCATTCTACGATCGCAGACCCTGTTACGGAGGCTTATTTTTCCTATTTTTATAACACGACTCCATTTTCATAAATAGGTTTAAGGGTTTCATTTGGGGTCATTTTCTACTGATTTTAGAGGGAAATGAGAGCATATAGAGAGAGAAAGAAGGGGACTAACTTCATAATCATCCAAATCTTGCTAGAGTCTTGAAGAATCAAGAAAGATAACCATAGATTGTCTTCCATCCGGGTAAGTTCTACTTCCAAAAACTTCATGCAAGAAGTTAAGAGTTCAAATATGTTGTGAGGGTTAAAAATAAGTCATGCATGTGGGACTAAGTTGTAGTATATGTTATTAAAGAACTAAGTTGGGTAGTTCATGTTAAAATTTGGGTGAAGGAAGAAGAGATTGCCAGTTCTAAACCTTGTAGTCTACTTCACATGCTAGGTGTTTGATGAAATTCCTAAGAGAGTTATATCATGGTAATCTTCCTAATTATTAATTGATTTCCGCTATATCCTTATAGATTGTTATTGCTAGAGGTGTTGGTGCATTGTATAAACTTAAGAAAATCTCTTTGAGGTATGTATGGCTAACTTTAACCCTTGTAAAATCCCTCTTGTTGTGGCAAGCATACGGTATGTGTACTTATATGAAAATATGTGAATTGACTGTCTAGTTGATTGCCACCCCATTGTGTTAGATGAGATTTTGAATTGTGATTTGGCGTGCCTGCCTTATTACGTGCAAAGATGGTAGTTGTTTAAAGTTATTGATATGAAGCATTGCACATAAGTTGAACTGTTATGGAAACACCTTGTGCATAAATTGTTGCTTGATGAAAGTTTGGGGTGCCTTGAGCCCAAGTAAATAAATTGTTAATGTGAAATTGTGATCCTTGAAAGGAAGGCCCTTGTGATGAAATTGTTTGGTGTTGTTGTTGAATTTGTGTCCCTTGAAGGGAAGGTTCTTGTGGTGAAATTATTTGGTGGTGTTGTTATGAAATATGACTTGTCAGGTGGGATAGGGTTGCGTGCCGCAACACGAAGTAATAAGGTGTGGGTTGTGGTGATAAGGGTGGCCGAGGTAATAAGGGTGGAAATGTGATCATTATAACTATTGATATGAAATTGATGAAATTTGTGAATATGGTGGTTTTGGAAAGGAAGAAGGGGAAATTGTGAAATTGTTGACTTTGGTTGTTTCTTTCCGTGTGCATTGATTGTTGGTTCTAATAATGTCTAATTATCTGTGTATCAGTTGAGTGTACTTGGGATGAAGTTTGTTCATACATACCAGTACAATTCAAATGTACTGACGTCCTTTTTGCCGGGGGCGCTACATTCTTATGATGATTGTAGGTGGTTCCATAGCAGGTAATTCAGCCCACCGACAATAGTGCCTCCTCTCCATTCCGTCAACTGCATTGGTGAGCCCCACTTCCTCTTGGGGCCATGTGTGGTTCATGCCACCTACTTTTGAGTTTATTGTGTATTATAAGGTATAGTCGGGGCCTTGTTACCGGCAAGTTATGTAAACTCCCTAGTATTCGTAGAGGCTCCGTAGACATGATGTGGGTGTATATAAGTATTTTTGGGTAGTAACAGTACGTACTCAGAACCATGGATCATGTTGGAATGTTATGAATGTATATGTATGTTTGGATATCAATCGTTGAAATGATAAAAGAGGAAACAAATGTAAAATGTGCTTTGAAACTAAAATCGGCTAACTCGCACGAAATAATGCATGTTATGAACGCGGGGTAATATGTTGGGCAGGAAGGGCAATCCAGGTCCGCTTGACTGGGTTCACCCGGTTAGGCGCCGGTCTCGTCCCTCGATTTTGGGACGTGACAATATACGTACATACATACATACATATATATATATATATACATACATATATATATATATATATATATATATATATATTTCTGTTGGTTTCATTTTGAGATAATATTGAAGAAGTTATGAGAATTGTGGTTCACTATTTATAATTGTTGAGACAAAGGTATTGTGAAAGGCTTGTCCTGAATTGTGAAAATTTATAAATAAACTGATACGACATGTCTGGTGGGAGCGGGTTGCACGCTGCAACAAGGAGTGATAAGGGTGGACAGGTGGGATCGGGTTGCACGCCGCAACAGGAGTGATAATGGTGATATACATGTATGGAGGAGCAATAAGGGTGGACATGTGGGAGCGGGTTGCACGCTGCAACAAGGAGTGATAAGGGTGGACAGGTGGGATCGGGTTGCACGCCGCAACAGGAGTGATAATGGTGATATACATGTATGGAGGAGCAATAAGGGTGGACATGTGGGAGCGGGTTGCATGCCGCAACAAGGAGCAATAAGGGAGGACATTTATGATTTACTGATTTTCAAAGAAAACAAAGATTTGAAAACTTACTATTTTACGTTACTATTTTTCATAATTTGCACTACTTTTATTTTAAAGTTAAAATTTGGAAACTTACGTGAGAATTGATTTAGCTGAGACCTGGAAAGGTGGGTGAGTATTTTAAATTGTTGCTACAGTTATTGTTTGTTTATTTTAGAATTTCCCTTTTGCTTTATTTTATATTGTTCAGATGATATATTGTTAATGCTCAGCCGTAGCCTCATCACTTCTTCGTCGAGGTTAGGCTCGGCACGTACTCAATACATGGGGTCGGTTGTACTGATACTACACTCTGCACTCTTTTGTGCAGATCCAGGTTCCGACCAACGTTAGGAGATCTTAGTAGCCGACATTCATCCTTTCGGAGACGAGGTAGATCTGCTGGCATCCGCAGATTCCTGGCATCTTTTCTCAGTTTATAGATAATGTTTTATCACAGTCGAAACAGTTATATTATTTTTTCCAGCCCATTATTTGTAGTATTCATAGTGGTTCGTGAGTTGTAACACTAGACCCTGGGGTAGTCTTATGGTTATTTATTTAGTTAGAGGCTCGGCTGAATTATTCATTTATTATTTCATTTGTGAACTTATGTAATGGAAGTAATAAAGTTTAGTTTACTTTGAATTGTTTTGTTATAGTTGAATAGATTTAATGGAAATTAATTAAATAAGTTTTAACATTGGCTTGCCTATAAAGTGTGATGTTAGGCGCCATCACGATCCCTAAGGTTGGGAATTTGGGTTGTGACAAGTTGGTATCGGAGCACTAGGTTGCTTAGTCTCACAATTCACGAACAAGCTTAATAGAGTCTGAAGGATCGGTACGGAGACGTCTGTACTTATCTCTCAGGGGATATTGAGCTAGGAAACAACTCCATTTTATTTATGTTCTATCGTGTGATTCTTGTTATCTCAAAAACAGATTGAAATCTTCTATTCTCTCACAGATGGCGAGAACACGTGCTTCCGCTTCCGCCGACCAACATTTCGGTCCTCCAGCAGCAGCAGCTCCTGCTAGGGGCAGAGGCCGAGGCCGAGGCAGGGACAAGACTCAGTCCATTTCTCAGGTCGCACCCCCAGCTGTGGAACCTCAGATCGAGATTAATGAGGGGGTTCTATCTCAGACCGTTCCAACGGGACTAGCTCAGGTCCCAGAGGGGTTTATTGCTACCCCGATACTTCGGGACGCTTTGGTCCGTTTAGTGGGTATTATGGAGAGTGTATCCCAGACTGGCACATTCCCTGTTGCAGCAGCCGTATCTCATGCTGGAGGAGGGGTCTAGACTCCTGCTACCCACACTCCGGTTCAGACTACTCCTCAGGTTCAAACCCGAGTAGCCAATCCATTTGGGGTAATTCAACCAGTTGAAGCAGTGTTGCCTGTTGATGGGACAACCATGTCCTCAGATGCTTTGTGGAGACTGGATAGGTTTATCAAGCTTTTCCTTTTTCACTTCAGTGTTGCTACTTCAGAAGATCCTCAAGAATATCTAGATAGTTGTCATGAGGTGTTGCGTAATATGGATATTTTGGAGACCAATGGGGTCGATTTTGCTGCTTTTCAGATGAATGGTTCCGCCAAGAAGTGGTGGAGGGATAATCTGTTGACTAGACCAGTTGCGTCACCTGCCTTGACTTGCGATAAATTTTCTTATCTCTTTATGGAAAAGTTTTTGCTTTACTACTCAAAAGGAGAAGCGTCGTCAGTTTGAGCGACTTCTGCAAGGCAGCATGACCGTGACCTAGTATGAGACTCGTTTCGTGGATTTGGATAGACATGCTATTCTATTGTTTCCCACAGAGAGAGAGGGGGTCAGACGGTTTATTGAGGGCCTTGCTCAGCCCATCGGGTTGCAGATGGCGAAGGAGACAGGGACCAAGATTTCTTTCCAGGATGCAGCTAATGTGGCTAGGAGGGTTGAGTCAGTTCTCGGGATGGGAGGTCAGGGGTCTGACAAGAGACCTCGCCATTCCGGTGGTTACAGTGGTTCCTCATCTGGAGACGGGACTTCATTTAGCAGAGGACATTCTTCCAGGCCATTTCATTCAGCACTACAGGCTTCACATGGTACTTCGGGTGGTCGTGGTTCTTATCTGCCTCCTTTTGCTCAGCTAGTCTACAGTGCTCCTTCAGTTCCTATTAGAGCACCTCCTCTGCAGAGTTATTATCATGGTCAGCCAGTTCGTCAGGGTCAATCTTCATATCAGGATGGGTGTTTTGAGTGTGGTGAATATGGGCATATTCGGAGAGCTTGTTCGAAATTTCTAGGTAATCAACCTCAGTACCAGGGTTCTCGTGCCATAGTTCCGGCACCAACTCCGGCACCACCTGCTCAGCTAGCAAGGGGTAGGGGTTAAGTAGCTAGAGGTAGAGGCCAGAATGTTAGAGGTGGAGGTCAGGTAGCTAGAGGTGGAGGCCAGCCCGCTAGAGGTGGAGGTCCTCCTAAAGATGTGGTTCAGGGTGGCGGGGCCCAACCCCTATTATATGCATTTCCAGCCAGGCCTGAGGCGGAGTCCTCTGACGCTGTTATTACAGGTATCATCTCAGTTTGTGATAGAGCTGCTTCAGTTTTGTTTGATCCGGGGTCAACTTATTCTTATGTTTCATCCTATTTTTCCTCGTATTTGATTGTGCCCCATGATTCCTTGAGTGTTCCTGTTTATGTGTCTACACCGGTGAGGGATACTATTGTGGTAGTTCGCGTGTATCGTTCGTGCGTAGTAATCATTGAGGGTCTTTAAACTAGTGTGGATCTTGTGCTTCTAGACATGGTCGATTTTGATGTTATATTGGGCATGGACTGGTTGTCGCCTTATTATGCCATCTTGGACTGTCACGCCAAGACAGTTACTTTAGTTTTTCTGGGGTTGCCTCGATTAGAATGGAAAGGGACTCTTGGTTATTCTCCCAGCCGAGTGATTTCATAAGGCTAGTCGCATGGTGGAGAAGGGGTGTTTGGCTTATTTGGCTCATATTTGTGACTCCGACGCCAAGGTTTCTTCTATAGAGTCAGTTCCTATTGTTTGTGAGTTTCCCGAGGTATTTCCTGCAGACCTGCCGGGGATGCCACCCGATAGGGACATTATTTTTGGCTATTGATGTGGCTCCGGGCACTCATCCCATTTCCTTTCCTCCATATCGGATGGCCCCACCAGAATTGAAAGAATTGAAGGGGCAGTTGGAAGACTTGCTAGATAAGGGTTTTATTAGACCATGTGTATCGCCTTGGGGTGCCGGTTTTGTTTGTAAAGAAGAAAGATGGGTCGATGAGGATGTGTATAGATTACCGGCAATTGAATAAAGTTACTATCAAGAATAAGTATCCATTGCTGAGAATTGATAATTTATTTGATCAGCTTCAGGATGCTAGGGTATTTTCGAAAATTGATTTGAGATCGGACTATCATCAACTGCAGATTAGGGCGTCCGATGTTCCTAAGACAGCCTTTCAGACGAGGTATGGGCACTATGAATTTTCGGTCATGTCTTTTGGGCTGACTAATGCTCCAACAACCTTTATGGACCTGATGAATCGGGTTTTCAAGCCCCACCTGGACTATTTCGTGATCGTGTTCATTGATGACATTCTAATATACTCTCGCAGTCGGGAAGAGCATGAGCAGCACATTGTATGCCAAGTTTTCAAAATGCGAGTTCTGGTTGGATTCAGTAGCCTTCTTGGGTCATATCGTATCAGTTGAGGGTATTCAGGTTAATCCTAAGAAGATAGAGGAAGTCAAGAACTGGCCTAGACTCACCACAACCACAAAAAATAGAAGCTTCTTGGGTTTGGCAGGCTATTACCGTCGTTTTGTGGAGGGGTTCTCATCTCTAGCAGCCCTTATGACTAAATTGACTCAGAAAGGTGCCCCATTTAAATGGTCAGACGAGTGCGAGGCAAGCTTTCAGAAGCTCAAGACATCCTTGACTTCAGCACCTGTGTTGGTGTTACCATCAGGTTCGAGTTCTTTCACGGTGTATTATGATGCTTCCCGAGTTGGACTTGGAGCAGTATTGATGCAAAAGGGCAAGGTGATTGCATATGCGTCTCGGCAGCTGAAAGTCCATGAGAAGAATTATCATGTTCATGACTTAGAGTTGGCAGCCATTGTTCATGCCTTGAAAATTTGGAGGCACTATATTTATGGCATGTCGTGTGAGGTTTTCAATGACCATCACAGTCTCCAGTACTTATTCAAGCAAAAGGATCTAAATTTGAGGCAGCGGAGACGGTTAGAGTTACTGAAGGATTATGATGTCACTATATTATATCATCCAGGGAAGGCCAACGTGGTGGCCGATGCATTGAGTAGAAAGGCGGTGAGTATGGGCAGCCTTGCATATATTCCAGTCGGTGAGAGAACGTTAGCTTCAGACATTCAGACGTTGGCTAATCAGTTTGTGAGGTTGGATATTTCGCCCAGTAGTGTTCTAGCTTGTACAGCCGCTCGGTCTTCTCTAATTGAGCGTATCTGAGCGGTAGGATGATTACCCGCATTTGATGGTTCTTAAGGACACAGTTCGGCGCGGTGATGCCAAGCAGGTTACAGTTGGAGATGACGGTGTTTTTAAGATGCAGGGTCTTATATGTGTGCCTAATGTTGATGGCCTTCGTGAGTTGATCCTTGAGGAGGCTCACAGTTTTAAGTATTCCATACACCTAGGTGCAGCCAAAATGTACCAGGACTTGAGGTAGCATTATTGGTCGAGTAGGATGAAAAAGGACATTGTTGCGTTTGTGGCTTATTGCTTAAATTGTCAGCAGGTAAAATATGAGCATCAGAGACCAGTTGGTTTGCTTTAGCAGATAGAGATTCCTGAGTGAAAGTGGGAGCTATCACTATGGACTTCGTTGTTGGACTCCCACGGACTCAGAGGAAATTTGACGCAGTTTGGGTTATTGTGGATAGGCTGACTAAATCAGCACATTTCATTCCTGTGGCAAGTACTTATACTTCGGAGAGGTTGGTGGAGATATATATTCAAGAGATTGTTCGCCTGCACGGTGTGCCCGTGTCTATCATTTCTGATCGAGGTATGCAATTTACTTCGCACTTTTTGAGGGCAATTCAGCGTGAGTTGGGTACCCGAGTTGAGTTGAGCACATCATTTCATCCTCAGACTGACAGGCAGTCCGAGCGTACCATTTAGATTTTGGAGGATATGTTCCGCGCTTGTGTTATTGACTTTGGAGGTTCATGGGATCAGTTCTTGCCGTTAGCAGAGTTTGCTTATAATAATAGTTATCAGTCGAGCATTCAGATGGCTCCTTATGAGGCATTATATGGTAGACGGTGCAGATTGCTAGTTGGATGGTTTGAGCCGGGAGAGGCTCGGTTACTAGGTACAGACTTAGTTCAGGAGGCCTTAGATAAGGACAAGATTATTCAGGAGAGACTTCGTGCAGCTTAGTCTAGGAAAAAGAGTTATGCTGATCGTAAGGTTCGTGATGTGGCATTCATGGTTGGAGAGAGAGTATTGCTTCGGGTATCGCCCATGAAGGGTGATATGAGATTTTGGAAGAAGGGTAAGTTGAGCCCTAGGTATATCGGGCCGTTTGTGATTCTTGATAGAGTAGGGGAGTTAGCTTATAGACTTGTGTTTCCTCCAGGGTTATCCTCAGTTCATCCGGTATTCCACGTGTCTATGCTCTGGAAATATCATGGTGACCCGTCCCACGTGTTAGACTTTAGCTCTGTCCAATTGGACAAAGACTTTACTTTTGAGGAGGAGCCGGTAGCCATTTTAGACCGGCAGGTTCGTCAGTTGAGGTCTAAAAGTTATCCTTCATTTCGAGTGCAAAGGAAAGGTCAGCCCATTGAGGCAGCTACTTGAGAGTCCGAGTCGGACATGCAAAGTAAATATCCACACTTGTTTGCTAATTTAGGTAATCTTCTATGTCTGTTCGAGGACGAACGTTTGTTTTAGAGGTGCAGATTGTGATTACCCTAGAGGTCATTTTATGAAAATAGACCTAATTCTAGTCTTATGAGCCATAAAAAGACTAATTTTAAATACCTCAATTTGCATGCGCAGTCCGGGCGTGAAACCGGAAAGCTTTTATGTAAAAATATGAAAAAATAGTAATTTCTAGAGTTAAAATTTGGATTTAGTTGACTTTGGTCAACATTCTTCGTAAACGAACCCGGATCTGTGTTCCGATGATCTCGGAAGGTCCGCAAAAAAATATGGGACTTGGGTGTATGCCCGGAATTGAATTCCGAGGTCCCAAGCCTTAGAAAACAATTTTGTGAAGAAAATTATTCTGCTGGTCAATTCAAGAAATAAAGAAATGAAATAATATGTGAAATATATGATATCGGGCCCGTATTTTGGTTCCGGAGCCCGGAACAAGTTCGTTATGTTATTTAAGTCCTATTATGAAGTTTCATGGGAATCAGAGTTGATTTGATGTAATTCGGACATCCGGTTAAAAAGTTAGGAATTTGAGTGTTCTTGAAGAAATCTTGAGTTTTGAGGCTAAATCTGTAGATTTTGATGTTATTTTGATGAATTGATCGCACGAACAAGTCCGTATGATGTTTTAAACTTGTGCGCATGTTTAATTTGGAACCACGAGGGCTCGGGTGAGTTTCGGGTAGGCTACGGAGTGTCTAGACTTAGAAAAAATACCCCTACAGCTGAACATCTGGTATGTAGGCCTCAGATTTTGCAAATGCGAGGTCGGGCTTCGCAATTGCGTAGTCAATGGTCAGCCTCAGATCTCGCATTTGCAAGGTCTTGGGTCGCAAATGCGAAAGACCCCCAGTCGCAAATGCGAAGCCTTGCTCGCATTTGTGATATTTTTTCGGAAAGCTCAGGGTTCTCAAATGCGAACTCTAGATCGCAAATGCGAGACCCGCAACCTGTTATATTAACTTTTTGATGGGATTTTCACTTCTTTTTCAATTTTCTCAAATCCTAAACCTCCATAGGCGATTTTTCAAAGACCCAAACTTATCCAAATCATTGGTAAGTGATCTTTAACTAATCTCTTTCAATTCCTAACAACTTTTAACAAGATTACAACCAAAATTCTAGAGTTTTCATGGTAAAAAAATTGGGTTTTTGGGTAGAACTTAGGAATTTCAAAATTTGGGGAATTGGACCTCGAATTGAGGTCAGATTCCAATACCAATTGTATATCCAGGCTCGGGGGAGATTGGGTAAACGTGTTTTGGTACGAACCTCGAGTTTAGACCAAGGGGGTCCGGGGTCGATTTTTGAATTTGGACAAGAAAACATAGGAGAGCCATTGTTTTTCAATAAAGTTGATTCCTTTAGGCTATGATTGATAGCATTGAGCCAATTGTGATTAGATTCGAGCGGGTTAGAAGCAAATTCTAAAGGAAAGGCAGTGACTAGAATAGTGAATTACTTGTGAGATCGAGGTAAGTGCTTGGTTTAACCTTGACTTGAGGGAATAGGAATCTCCACTTAATTGTTATGTGAAATTGCATGTGTGTGGTGTATAGGTGAGGTGGCGAGTATCTATGCACAACCAAATTGTCTGCTAAACATGATCCCTTCCCCGTTTCCAATTTAATTGATTCATGTCTTAATTTTTTTATGTTCATTGTTTTTTCTATGACTACTTGGTTTTGTTAATTGGTTGTTAAGTCATGTTGCAATAATTTTGGAAAAGTATTGGTTGTATCCTTGTGTGTAACGACCCGGTCGGTCGTTACGTAGAACCTGCATTATAATTACTATTATTGACTTGTCATAGGTTGGTTATACTGTTATTGATGTGTTAGAGTTGGTAGGCTTGAAATCGAAATGGTTGTAGTGAGAGTTTAGTCATTTAGTCTCTAAAAATAGTCTCATAGTTGGAAAAGTCAACTGAGAGTTGACTTATTGGTAAACGACCTCGGAATGCAGATTTTAGGGCTTGGATAGCTTCGTTAGGTTATTTGGGACTTAGGAGTGTGTTCGGAATATTTTGGTGATGTCCGGTGTAGAATTAGGATTGAATTGGTGAAAGTTAGTTTTTGGCGATTTCCGGTCAGCAGTGGTAAATAGGCTATCGGGGTCAGAATGGAATTCCGAAAGTTGGAACAGGTTCGTAATGTCTTTTTGGATATGTTTGCAAAATTTTAGGTCAATCAGAGTTGTTTTTGATAGTTTCGGCATCGTTGGTGGATTTTAGAAATATCAAAGTTCTTAGGCTTGAATCCGATGTGATTTTGGTGTTTTGATGTTAGTTTTGGTGTTCCGAGGGTGAAACTAAGTTTGAATGATCATATGTGATGTTTTGGTATATTTGGTTGGGGTCCCTAGGGGTTCGGGATTGATTTCGGGTGATTAACGGACACCTTTGGACTTAGAACAATAGATGTTTTGCTAGTGTGTTGAAGGTGTGAAATCCTTCTATGTGATCGCAGGGTATTGAATGCGACCGCACAGGTTAATTGATGAGGCCCATAGAAATTACTTTGTGCGACCGCAGGTGTATGGTTGCGATCACAGAGTCTAGAGAGAGAGAAGGCAGTGCGGTCGCAGGGGCTTGTGTGCGATCGCATAGGGGTCTTGGCGCGTGGGGGAAGGTTTGGCCGGTCTATAGTGAGATCGCGTGCACTGTGGTGAGATCGCGTGAGGCAGTGAGGAGAGGCACTGTGAGAACGCGCCTGGGTGTGTGCGAACGCACAGGCTATTTTATTAAAAACCTGAGCAGTATATAATTAAACCCTCCGCGACCAATACCCACTTTTACACCATTTTTGAACGGGAAGAAGTTTTTGAGGCGATTTTGAAGAGAGAAAATCATTGTTCTTCATCAAGGTAAGGATTTTCGACCCTAAAACTCGATTATGGGTGATTAAGGAACATAATATCAGTGTTTAATTCATGAAAATAGAAAAGGGTGGGGTTAGGGCTTGAGATTATGAGACCTTTCAGGCATGATTTGAGGGGTCAAACAAACTCCGATTTTAGCGTTCTTTATATGAACGGACTCGTGAGATGATGAAGAACAATTTGGTATAAAAATTTTCGAGTTCCAAGACGTGGGCCTGGGGGCGGGTTTTAGCAAATTTCGGATTTTGTGCTAGAATTGGTATTTTTCAATTGGGATTCATTCCTTAAGCATAATTTAATGATAAAAATCTGAACTTGGTAGATTTGGAGCACTCGGAAGTTGATACGAGAGGCAATAGGGTCGCAGAGTAGCTTTTCGGGCTAGTTTGAGGTAAGTAATGTCTTTAAATCCTGTCCTGAGAGTATGAAACCCCGGACCTTGCATCCTTTCACGGATTTTGGAATGCAAAGATTGGAAATTTGGAAATATATCCCTTTTTAGGCAACTATTGAGTTGCGAAACCGATTTTTAATCCTATGCTTAATATTATTGATATATTTTGATATGATTTGAGATGTAAGCCATGTTTGGGGCCTAGTGCCGATCTGTTTACCCCTTGGAGGCTATTTTTGCTATTTTCCTCACTTGATATGTTATGATTTTCACTCATTCTTTTCTTGGTGATTGTTTTGACACTCAGAGTATTTTTGATTTTATTTCTGGAAAATGAACTACTATTTTTGGGTCGAGAACCCGGTATAATGATGGTCAGAGTGGCATGTTGAGAGTGTCTGACTGAGTGAGGCTGCAAGCCAATATTGTGAGGATGTTATGATATGAGAGAGGCAGAGGGACAATATTGTGAGTGATTATTCCATGATGTGGCTTGTTATAGCGCTTGGGTTGTAGGAGCCCCTCCGGAGTCTGTACACACCCCCAGTGAGCGCAGGTACCTACTGAGTGCGAGTGATGTTGCCTGCGGGGCTAATACTGAGTGACTGTGAGGTTGCCCGCGGGGCTGATACTGAGTGACTGTGAAGTTGCCCGCGGGGCTGATACTGAGTGATGGTGAGGTGCTGAGGGAAATGTTATGAGAGATTATTATGGCCCGAGGGGCAGTTTTAAGATGATTTTACTGAGTTTTTGACTATGATTTACTTCATTTTTCAAACTGATATTACTGAGAGTTTTACTGAACAATATTGGAAAATATATATACTGGTTTCAAAGGATTTTTAAGGAAAATGGTTTTCGAACTTATGTATACAATATTGAGACTTGATGGATTATTGTTTTGTGGATTGGTGTTTGTGTTGTGTGTTCATATACTTTAGACTGTGATTTATTTTCATTATTACTGAGTTGGCATACTCATCATTACTCCCTACACCCCTGTGTGCAGATCCAGGTACTAGTGCGGAGCAGTAGCCATCTTTGTTCGTTAGCAGCAGCTTTACGGGATTTCGAGGTAGCTGTCCAGCGTCCGCAGCTTCTCCATTTCCCTTCCTTTATTAGTATTAGTATTTATTTCATAGACATTGTTTAAGACATTAGCAGAGTTAGTTTTATATCTTAGATGCTCGTGACCATGTTGACTCCAGTCTTGGGAGGTTTTGTTTAGACTGTTAGATTATTATTGGGGCGCAAAGACTTAATGAAATTATTTATACTGTGTTTGTTATTTATTATTGATTTGTGAAATATTATAATAGAGCGAATGGGTAGTGAGGTGATAGTTGGGGCGTGAAAATATACATATATATACATATATATATATATATATATATTTCTGTTGGTTTCATTTGAGATAATATTGAAGAAGTTATGAGAATTGTGGTTCACTGTTTATAATTGTTGAGACAAAGGTATTGTGAAAGGCTTGTCCTGAATTGTGAAAATTTATAAATAAACTGATATGATATGTCTGGTGGGAGCGGGTTGCACGCCGCAACAAGGAGTGATAAGGGTGGACAGGTGGGATCGGGTTGCACGCCGCAACAGGAGTAATAAGGGTGATATACATGTAGGGAGGAGCAATAAGGGTGGACAGGTAAGAGCGGGTTGCATGTTGCAACAAGGAGCAATAAGGGAGGACTGATACGCTCAAATTACACCTTAAAATAGTGTAAGAGATCGATGTCAAATATAGTAACCCAACTAAGTTGGGGTTGAATCCCACAGAGAATAATATATAGGCGATTAGGAATGTAAGAGAATTATCACTTATCGCGCAATGCCAAACACTTAGATTTTTGGTTGGAAAATATTTATAACTAAATGCAAAAATGTAAACTAGCCTAGAAATCAAGTAAAATGATCAATGGCTACAAGTATGAATGCATCGGGAATTACACTCAAGTAACGATCTAATGTATTTCACGGGTTTACAAATATGAGAGAGTTCATATTAATTAGCCACAGATAACAATTCTTAATTAGCTTCTTCCGAAGACTAACAAGATTTCCTAATTGAATTATTCCTAACCCAATTAAGAGATTAAGCACACCCAAATATGGCTACAAGTAGTTCAATCCTATTCCTAGGTAGAATCTATAAAATGAGGATTAAAACCTCAAGTTCTTGTTAATTAATCTTTCCCAACCCCAAATTATCTTTTTCAAAATAAATTCGGAGTTAATGGGTGAGTCCTATGGTTATCTAATTCCTTTGGAAACATTAAAGAACAAGAATAATTAAAGAAACAACAACTCACTTCATAAATAAATGAAAATCATTCAATACATAAGCACAACAAGGTTTTTAATCCACACTTTAAATATGAATATTTCCATAAACAAGATTCAAGTGTTGGAAATAAATACTACACACTTAAATATTCAATACAAAGCAAGAAAATGAAGAAATAAACATAAATGGGTAAGAAATCCTTAACCACAAGCTTGAAATCTTCAAAACCCAAGTGTGTGTGCAAACCCTAGCTCCCAAAAATGTTCTCTCTTGTCTTCAAGACTCAAAATATGTTTAATGATAAGCCAAAGATGTTTTTCCAGTAGGCTAGGTCGTGTATTAAATGGTTTGGTGATTAAAACTATGAAATTCCATTTCTGCCCAGTTCTGCACATCAAATATACTATGCGTTCGCGAAGGTATGTAATCCTCAAGCTCCGCGTTCGCACTAACCTTCACACGTTTGCGATGTTTTGTTTCTTGAACCTTCGCGTTCACGGTGTGTTCCACGCGTTCGCGAAGGTTTGACTCTTCAGCAGACACAATGATTCTTCGCGTTCACGTTGAGTTCCCTGCGTTCGCGATGGTATAGCTTTCTGAAGCTTCGCGTTTGCAGTGGACCTCCGCGTTCGCGAAGGGTATTTATTTGGGCAGACCTCCATTGTCCAATTTAGCTCCTTTTTTACTTGTTTTCATACGATTTCTTCACAATCATCTCTAAATCACTCGAAACCTGAAATATGCAAATAAACATCAATAAATGTCTTAGTTTCTCAAAAAAAGTATACAAAAGATTAAGTATTAAGAGGATATAAGTTGGTAAAATACCAACTTATCAAGGACACTTATGATTTACTGATTTTCAAAGAAAACAACGATTTGAAAACTTACTGTTTTTCTTTACTATTTTTCATAATTTGCACTACTTTTATTTTAAAGTTAAAGTTCGGAAATTTGGAAACTTACGTGAGAATTGATTATAGCTGAGACCTGAAAAGGTGGCTGAGTATTTTAAATTGTTATTACGGTTATTGTTTGTTTATTTTAGAATTTCCCTTTTGCTTTATTTTATATTGTTCACAGGATATATTTTAATGCCCCGCCGTAGCCTTGTCACTACTTCGTCGAGGTTAGGCTCGGCACTTACTCAGTACATAGGGTCGTTTATACCGATACTACACTCTGCACTCTTTTGTGCAGATCCAGGTACCGGCCAGCGTTAGAAGATCTTAGTAGCTGACATTTATCCTTTCGGAGACGAGGTAGATCTGCTGGCGTCCGCAGATTCCTGCCGTCATTTCTCAGTTTTGTAGATACAGTTTTATCACATTCGAAACAGTTATATTATTTCTTTCAGCCCATTATTTGTAGTATTCATAGTGGTTCGTGAGTTGTAACACCAGACCCTGAGGTAGTCTTATGGTTATTTATTTAATTAGAGGCTCGACTTAATTATTCATTTATTATTTCATTCGTGAACTTATGCAATGGAAGTAATGAAGTTTAGTTTATTTTGATTTGTTTTGTTATAGTTGAATAGATTTAATGGAAATTAATTAAATAAGTTCTAACATTGGCTTGCCTAGCAAGTGTGATATTAGGCGTCATCACGATCCCTGAGGTTGGGAATTTGGGTCGTGACATTAAGAGACTAAGTGTCTCATTTCTCACCACGACCACTCCGAACCCGAACCAACCGACCCAACACAATATAATTGAGCTAAACAACACATGATAAAGCAGAAACAGGGAAAACGGGGCTAAACTCTCGGAACGACCGATCGGATCGTTACAGACACGTATTGCACGTGTACCTTGTCTAAATAATTAATAAAATTTTGAAAGTCATATTAATTATTGGAAGTCCTCGATCATCCACCAAATATTAATAAATCTTCAATCAAATATTGAAAAAGTTTAATGCAGAAATATTTAAATTTGATACATCTGAAACAATTTATAAACTAAAAATAAATTTTGCATAACTAATTATATTGTATAAAAATTATTTATAACATATCTAACAACTTTCATACATTATTTTTGCCCAGTTGAATATAACTACAACATCGTAAAACTTAAATATAATTTTCATACAAATTTTATACAGTATGTAGTTAGTATATGATTTGTATATATTTTGTATGTGATGTGTTCTTCTTCCTCTCTGAAATTTCAATCAAAATTTTCTCTCTTAATACAATACATATAACAACTTTATGTGAAAAAATAGTATTTATAAATTAAATATAAATTTCATACAACGATTCATACATTATACGACTATTTTTCAACTTTCATACAACATTCAAATATATATATATATATATATATATATATATATATATATATATATATATATATATATGTGTGTGTGTGTGTGTGTGTGTGTGAATACAACTTAAATACAATTTATATATAATTATAATACAACTTTAATACAATTTCGTAGGTATATTGTATGCCAGGTGTTCTTCTTCTTCTTCTTCTTCTTCTTCTTCGAGTTTCAATCTGAAATTCTGCCAAAACCAAGTCTAATCTTCACCAAACTGTCACGACCCGACTTTTTCACCGTCGGGACCGTGATGGCACCTAACATTGAGCCCGCTAGGCAAGCCAACGTTACTGATTATTTTATCTTATTCCTTTATCCTTACCGGTTTACCAGATGGCATAAGAAAATCAGCGAACATCAAAATGCGGAAGAACAAAATCTAACAGTTTAATTTAATACTAATACAAAATCCATAGTAAAACTACACCCAAAACTAGTATTACAATTTCACGGACTGTCTACGAATACTGCAAATAGTGGTCTGAACAAAATAAATACACATCTGTCTCAGAAATAGATAAGCACAGAAAAGAAGCAGGATAGAAGGGGACGCCAAGGCATGCAGACTCCTATAGGACTACCTCGGGTCTCCACTGGACTGAAGGTAGCAACCTCGATCTATGGTCCGAAGGGTCCAGTACAGGGATCTGCACAAAAAATGCAGACCGACCCCATGTACTAGTAAGTGTCGAGCCTAACCTCGGCGAAGTAGTGACGATGCTAGGACACTACAACCATATAAGCCTGTGCAGTTTAATCATATACGGGAAGCAATAATAATAAGAATTTAAACGGAATAATACGGAAAGAGGGGAAACATGCTGAGGGGAAAAAATATCAAGTTATGACAATAGCGAAATAAAGCGACAAAGTAAATATCAAACTTAAAAAAACGGAAATAATAACACAGAGACAAATGCACAGCATCACCCTTCGTGCTTTTACTTTCGTCCTCGCCATAAAATCAACGGAAACGGCACGGCGTCACCCTTCGTTCTTTTACTCTCTCATAATCATGGCATGGCATCACCCTTCGTGCATTTAAATTCATTCAAATGGCACGACATCACCCTTCGTACATTAACACTCACAATATCGGCACGGCATCACCCTTCATGCTTTAACACTCACTCACAATATCGGCACGGCATCACCCTTCATGCTTTAACACTCACTCACAATATCATGCACGTCATCACCCTTCATGCTTTATACTCTTTCTCACCCAAACAAATAAAATGACGGCATCCCGACAAGGAAATCAAAAGTATAAACAATAATAGAAACCATAACGTCCCGGCAAGGGAGTCAACAACAGAAACAATATCATCCCGGCAAGGAAAACAACTATAACCAATCTCGCTCAATTAATTAGCTTCACGGAATAAATCTCAACTTGAACCAATACTCAGTAATAGGCAATACAAAGGGAATACCATCAACATGGATAATTATCAAATTAAACCGAAGTGGTGCTTAATGAAAAATCATATCAATCACAATGTTGTCACGACCCGCATCCGGGTTGTGATGGCGCCTGTCGTGGAACCAGGCTAGCCAACCGTTACAATAATACTCAATTCATTTACCAGAGAAATTTACTCATTTTTGGTTCAACTCATAGAAATACGGAAGTTTTTAATCAGATAAAAACAGTCTAACAGAAGAAATAAGCTCCAACAATCAATCTAGGATCTAGAGTCACGCAGTCATGAGC
>MDKH01143597.1:0-14179 GCA_005239495.1 Nicotiana undulata
ACTAGCGGAACCAATACGGCTGGCTGAGGTGCCGGCGTCTGAAACTGCTAAGCTACCTGCTCTAGAGTGCGAGTGGAAGGAGTCTGGGTACCTCCTCCAGTCTGAGATCCGGCTGGAGCTGTAGGAAGAAGACCGACTTGTGCGACACTCTCCATAAGTCCTACCAAACGGACAAGAGCGTCCTGGAGCACTGGGGTAGCTATGAACCCCTCTGGGACCTGTGGTAGTCCAACCGGAACTGCCGGAACTGGGACCTCCTCGTCGGACTCGACTTGAGAGTCCTCCACTGGGGCTGCTGCTCTAGGCTGAGCCCTGCCCCGGCCTCGGCCCCTAGTACGGCCTCGTCCTTGACCTCGACCCCTTGTAGGAGTTATAGCAGGAGTGTCGGGCTGCTGAGCAGAACCAAGGGAAGCACGCGTCCTCGCCATCTGCGAGAGAATAGAATAGAGATTCGGTTAGTATACAGAACATACCACGCACGACAGAGTATGAAGAAAAGAGAAGTATCCTAACTTAGCAGCCTCTGGGGGATAAATACAGACGTCTCCGTACCGATCCCTCAGACTCTACCAAGGTTGTCCGTGAGTTGTGAGACCTAAGCAACCTAGGGCTCTGATACCAACTTGTCACGACCCAAATTCCCACCCTTTAGGCCGTGACTGCACCTAACGTTGAACCCACTAGGCCAGCCAACGTATAACTTGCAATAGTAATTTAAAACCATTTAATACGGAATAAACGCTAACTTGTCAACTTTAACCAATTTCATCACGTACTGAGGTAATAGTGGGACAACCGATTAGCCAAAAATCGATAACATACTCTTTTTTTTCATATTTCCAACATAATCCTTCAAGCATCGATAATAAAAATAACAAAGCTTTAAATGCGGAAAGGAAGAACATGACAATCATAAAATAGCGTAAACTCCCAAAATCGGGGTGTCACAATCCCACGGACTAGCTACTAGAATTCTAAATACAAGTCTGGAATGAAAGTGCAACACTGTCTTGGAAATAAAGAATAAAGACAATGAAACGATAAAGGGAAGAAGCCTCGGGATCCACGGACGCCAATGTATACCTCGAAGCTCTGACGTGGACTGAAGGTATCTCCTTCAGAACGCTCCATGGGGTCCGGTAACAAGATCTGCACAACACAAGGAAGTGCAGTGTAATATCAGTACAACCGACCCCATGTACTGAGTAAGTGCCAAGCCTAACCTCGGCCGAAGTAGTGACGAGGCTAGACGTAGCATAATACGATCACATGTCCTAGTCTAAGTAGATATATGTACGAGCATTTAACAGATAATGAAACAGGTATGATCAAATAGACGAGATATGGGAAACAAATAGGGAAAATACATTAAAGAGCAGCAATAGTATTGGCACTTAAACGATAAAGTAAGATATGGAGTGTACATGCTGAGGGCACAGGAAAACAACATCTAATACATAACGGTACAGTGATAATGCGACTGGAAAGTAAAAACAGAAATCGGAGAAACAACTATCAGTATGAGGGAATCAATTAAATAACAGAGCACGGCATGTCCCCTCGTGCGTAATCTCAAATGTCAAATCGGCACGACATGTCCCCTCGTGCATATATCGTAACATCACAACACGGCATGTCCCCTCGTGTGTATAAAAGAAATATCAATCGGCACGACATGTCCCCTCGTGCATATATAACAATATCAACACTCGGCATGGCATGTACCCTCGTGCATATATAACAATATTAACACTCGGCACGGCATGTCCCCTCGTGCATATATAACATCACCCCTCTTCCTTACCAGAACAGTAAAAAATATCAATGGCAAATTTCAATATAATAGAAATGCAAGACAATAATGCTCAACGAGGGGGTACATATCAATATTAAACACACAATTTCCCGATAAGGGTCTCATCTTTCACCACAACCAACAACACACTATGACAAATAATGGCAATTTCATAATATAAAAGACATGGAAGAAAAGCTACGACTACTATCATGTTAGACTCACGGTCATGCTAGACTCTCATCACATAGGTACTCGTCACTCTACCTATGCAACGAACATGATTAACAAGTAAACACGTAGCAAACAATACCTATTCCCTCACCGAAGTTAGGCAAGTCACTTACCTCGGGTCCAAAATAGAGCGATCAACCCTCTAACACCGCCT
This sequence comes from Nicotiana undulata, assembly GCA_005239495.1. Lineage (NCBI taxonomy): Eukaryota > Viridiplantae > Streptophyta > Magnoliopsida > Solanales > Solanaceae > Nicotiana > Nicotiana undulata. The sequence goes on from MDKH01143597.1 coordinate 2,184, forward strand.
TTCCTTTATAATCCGGCTCCGAAACGATATTATCTAGACATATTCAACTCAAGTATATCAATAATGACTCAATAACTCAAACCCATAGCCTAATTACCCATTTCTAATCATTCTTCCTAAAATTCCAAAATTTGACCCCGGGCCCACGTGGTCGAAACTCGAGGTTCGGACCAAAACCCGATCACCCATATCCCCACGATTAAGAATATACAATTTGTTTTAAGATTCGACCCCAAAACGGGGTTGAATCACCCAAAAATTCCAAAAACCTAACACTACCCACTTACCCCAATTTCTACCTTAAATTGCATGTTTTAGGCTTAGGAATTCAATAAAGATTAATGGAAAATGAAGAAAATAAGTTAAGATTCACTAAACCACAAAGTATTGGTGAAAGGAAGCTTCAATGGATGTCTAAGGGGTTTGGAGAAGGAGAAGTTCGTGTATTTTTGGAGGAATCCCGACTAAACACTGTTCTGGAAATTAATATTTCACTGGGCCAATTTACGCACCCGCGGAAGGGGGCTCGCGCCTGCGGGATCGCAGATGTGGAGAAATGATCGCACCTGCGGACTTGGGCCAGCCCAGAAGGGGCCGCACCTGCGGAAAAGGGCTCGCTCCTGCGGAGCCACTCCTGCGGGATTTTGGTCGCTCTTGCGATGGCCTGCACCACGCCTGCGGGCTGAGTCTCGTGCCTGCGGACTCTGGGCAAAGGGATGGGGATCGCACCTGCGAGGATGGGACCGCAGGGGCGGTCCCGCACCTGCGGCTGGGCAACCGCACCTGCGGTCACACCAGCTGTTGTGCACCAGCAGTGGTTTTTGCTGGTTTTTGGCCTCGCGCGGGGTCCGGGAGGCACCTGGGCCCATCCGAGCCCCCGACCAAATATACCAACAAGTCCTAAATAACTAAGCAGACTCGCTCGAACTTTCAGAACACGAAAAACAACAGCGGAACTCGAAATCGAACCCCGAAACCTATTTAATCAATCTTAAGAACTTTAAAATTTTAGGATTTACTTCCATACGTCGAACCGGCCTAAACTGCTCGAAACGACTTCAAACTTTACAGACAAGTTATAAATAACACCACAGAACTATTCTCGGTCTCGGAATCTCATTCGGACCTCGGGAACATAACATCACTTTCCAAGTCGCATTTCAAATTCTTTAAAACCTCAAAACCTCCTTTTTTATCCGAAACCACTCAATTCACGCTCGTTTTACACCAAATTTTACAGATAGGACAAATAATATATAATTAGCATGTTCCGGGCTCCGGAACCATAATACGGTCCCGGTAACACAGTTTTCACATAATTATTCATTTTCAAAATCCTTTATTATTTTCAGAAAACAATTTTCTTTAAAAATTTATTTCTCGGGCTTGGGACCTTGGAATTCGATTCCGAACATATGCTCAAGTCCCATATTTTCCTACGGACCCTCCGGGACCATCGAATCACGGGTCCGGATCCGTTTACCAGAAATGTTGACCAAAGTCAACTATATTCATTTATTAATTATCAAAAGCTCATTTTTTTTATCGAATTTTCAATAGCTTCCTGGCTACTCGTCCGGGCTGCGCACGCATATCGAGGTGAGACTAACGGAGGCTCTCGGAGCCTCGGAATACAGATATAGCTTAAATTACATAAGGTGACCTTTTGGGTCATCACATTATCAGAGTATTATAAATCAAGTCAATTCAAGTCAAGCCAAGCCAAAGTGGGTAAAAATAATTGGGACGGGTAGGTAGGCGGGAGTAATTAATTTTAATTGGGTAGGAATAATTGCAACTAGTTTTTAAATGGATAGAAAAAGTAATTAATTTAAGCTCAATGGGTATTTTACATAAATTGCTCTATAAAGATTCCTACGTTGTTTGAGAATTGAGTCAAATAATGGGTTGATAACCAAATCTACACGTCCTTTTCTTGAAACAAAATAAAAGGAAACAACAACAATAACAATTACCCAATAATAATTCTATTAGGGATTGTTTGGTTGGAATACGATTTATACTAGTATAAGTTATGCTAAGGGTATTAATGGGTGGGCCGGGCCGGGTAGGGTAAAAAGTGAACCGCACGGGTTTGGAACCGGGTCGGTTACAGGTTGGGGCTTAACGGGTTTAACAGGTTCGGGTTCATCCGGGTAAAAATTGAACCGTAAGAGTTACGGGTCAACTGGGCCGGGTTAACAATAAAATAATTTTTTAAATTTTTTTTTGTACAACTATTGTAATTTATATTAATATAAAGTAAAAATATAAAGAATACAATGAAAATGGAAAAAAATAGCACTTCTAAATTACAAGTTTAACATTTATTTCAAATTTCAAATTTCATTTCAAAGTTACAAATTGAAAGGTTTACATTTAACAACAAGTAAATTAAGTAATTAACAAAAAAATAGTAAATTTAAAGGTTTTGCATTGCCCTTGTAAGTTCTTCATAATCAATATGAACAGATTGTCCTTCTCCTGGAGTGTTAAATTCAGATGGGTTACCATGTGTTAATATTTCTCCAAGTTCCTCGTCTTCTGGGCTATCAACATCTTCACGTCCTTTATTTCTTCGTTCCGATCTAATCTAATCTCTGAAACATACTAAAACTTCCAAAGCATTGCTTCCAATGAGTGACGGGTGTCTCCTAGTTGTTGTCTTGCTTGACTAAATGCACTCTCTTATGCAAAAGTTGAAATTGACACATTCAGTACGTCCCGAGCCATAGTGGAAAGAAGAGGAAATTGCTTTTCATTCTCACGCCACCATCCCAATGCTGAAAATTTCTTTGTGCGAATCTCCTTTTGCTTCTGCAAGTAGAATTGAGTTCATCAATGTTCATGATACTGGTTTGAGTGGTAGCGAATGTAGAAAAAATATTAAAACTATCAACTACTTCATCATCATACAAAGTAGTAGAACTTGAAGAAGTGGTACAATGCATAGTGGCATTAACATTGGCTACATTATGAGCAACTTCATCAACTATACTTGCATAATAATTATATAATTGTTGAAATTATCATTTAGCTTGTTCATACAACTATACATATCTGAGGTTTCAGTTGGTCCGATCTCCATATAAGTATATAAAGCATTGATTAATTGGTGACAATCAGCCATCTTAATAGAAGGATTTAAAACAACACCAATTAAGTAAATCGAAAGAATTGGAAATAAATATTTTTTGAATTTTGCTTGCATTTGTTCAACAACATCCTTATATTTTGCTTTCTTCTTAAAATCAAAGAGTAGAAAAGAAATTTCAGCTATATGTACTAAAACCATCGTAACAGTAGGGTAGTATGCTCCAGAAAACTCAACAGTAGCTATATAAAATTTATGTAAAAATTGAACAACATCATTAATGACCTCCCAAGTAGCAGGTGTTAACATACGGTTTCGATCAGTATAATGCGCATTAACAACTTTATTTATTAGAAATCTATATTTGTAGCAACATTTTAAAAATATGTATGTATAATTCCACCTAGTAACAATTTCGTCTGGCATGAATCTTGGTTTAAGGTTATACTCGGTACAGTTATTCTTAAATTCCTTAATTCTAGATTGTCTGAATTTCCTTGAATACCACCAACTACTCTTCTAACATGAGTAATCTCAGTTGAAAATAAATCAAGGCGACATTTAACAATTAAATTATAAACATGACATGCACACCTAACATGAAAGATTTCTTCAAGTGGTGGTTTCAAATGCATTTGTAATATTGAAATTGCGGCATTATTGTTAGAAGCATTATCAAAAGACATACACAATACTTTTTTGTTAAGATTATAAATTCAACAACTTCGCAAATAGTACTACTTATAAACACATCAGTATGACTCTGATCTTCATCATATTTAAAAGCGATAATACGTTTTTGCAGACAAAAATTATCATCTATCCAATGACATATAATTGTCAAATAATCATTTCCATTAACAACACGACCAATATCATAAGTTAGAGAAGGAAGGTGCTCAAACAAATAACGTATGTATGTTTGATATTGTCCATGAAGTCTAAAGATATCAGCTCTACAAATACTTCTAGGGATACCTTTAGATAAAAGATTATAAATCCTTTGAATATACATAATAAGATACGACGAAAAAGCAAGAAAAAAAAGGTAAACAACCCAACGTCATTTTCGCTAACTCCTCACGATCCTTCATTTTAGCATATTTGATAAGTCCTCCAGTAGTAGGGTTTAGATTTGTTTGATTTTCATCGCCATCAACGCCCCATTCTATAGGATGTTCAACTCTCATATGTCTACTAAGTGTCCCAGTCCCCCTTAAATTTCCTCCAATAATATGTTTAAAATCATCATTACAAAGTCTGCATTTAACTCTATCAGTACCTACTATTTCGTCAAAAAATTTCAAAACCTTACTACTTTTTCTACGATTAGTAGTCGGGGCCACATGTGATCTACTACTAGTACCAAGACCACCACCCATGCTAGCAACTCCAACACTACTAGGTGTAAGTGGTATCTCATCTTCTATTTCTAATTCATTATCTTCAATTCCAAAATCTTCTTGTAATTGTTCATAATCTATATTAATATTAGGTGATGTTTCAGAAACATGTGTAGAGAGTGGGGTATTACTACCAGATGCTGAAGAACTATCTCTTTTTTTATTTCCCCGGTTAGCAACTTTTTTACAAGCTCTTTTTGCAGCATTAAACATATTGTAAAAATTTAGGTACTAGCAAAAATTAAATATGCAAATAAAATAGTAAATAAGAGAAAGAGTTGGAGGGAGTGCACCGAATTCGGCAATAAATTGAGCACTTGATAATTATTCAACTCCAATATTACCACGAAGAAACGTTAATTGTTCCAATTTTGAAGTTCAATTGTTCAAACTTCAAAATCTAAATGATAAAATAAATATTACGATAAATTAAATTTCAAAAAAAAAGTCAAATAGTTGATTGCACTTTAGAAGAAGAATTGAAGATTGGAGAATATGAGAATTGAGATTGAGAAATGAGTGAAGAAATGAAGAAGGGGGGGGGGGGGGATAGTTTTACAAAAGGTTAAATTTGTAATTTTAAAAAAGTGTTAATTTTAAATAAATAAAAAAAGGCCCAAAAAGAGGCCATTTTTGCAAATCAGTCGTTGGGCAGCGACTCCCTTGGCAGGTGACCATTGCCAACGGCCCAAGCCCCAAACAATTATTTTTAAAAAATAATAAAAACAAAAATTAAACTAGCCTTAAAAAATCGGTAAGTGCACTGTACTTTGACCGGGTTTTATCGGTCCGGGTTTTATCGGTCCGGGTAACCGGTACAAATAAAGTGAACGGCCCAACCCCCTCTACCCCTTCTACCCAGTCCACCCGGCCCCATTATTACCGGGTCAGTCCGGTTACGGTTAAACACGGCCCGTTTGCCACCTTTAAGTTATGCCGGTATAAGTTATGTTGGGATAAGTTATGTTGAGATTGTTGTTTATTCATTGTTTGGTATGTTGTATTAAGAATGACAATTTCATAATTTCTAAGAAGAAGGTATAAGTTATACCGGTGCTAATTACCCCACCTTCTATAAGGTATAAGTTATCCTATTGTTAAAATTAACATTAGGATAACTTATACTTGATTTGCTAACCAAACAGGGTATTAAAGTGGTATTAAATTTTTATACCACCCTTAGACCTTCTTATACCTCATACCAAATGACCCTTTAGTGGGGTCTGGGGAGGATAGAGTGTACACAAACATTACCTTCTGAGGGTACAAGGCTGTTTCTGGGAGACCCTCGGCTCAAAGACAAAAGATTTGTAATAATAATAAAAAATATACACAGATGATGAACATCACGAGTGACAACAAAAAAGTGAGAAGAACAATAATTATGACAATAATAAAAATTGAAAAAAATAAAAATAAAAGTAAAAAACAATAAACAATAAACAAAAAAAATTAATAAAAAGGTATTACTGAAAATAACACTCCTATTTATTGCGAGATGGGGCAAATATCTTAGTAATAAAAAGGTAAAACCATCGGCCCATCGAACCGTTCATCTACCTCGGTGAATAAACCCTCTCGTCTTTCGCCCACAGACGGATTAGCAGTTCCATTGTCAGAGGTAGGAGAAAATCTTGCTTTTGTGTTTCAGAAATATTTCCACTTCTATGTTCTAACCATTCCGAATTTTTTCTTTATTGGAGGTGAAGTTGCAAGTATCCCCAAATTGTACCAACGTCTTTGGTCTAATTACGACAAATACTTTCCCGTCGTCGCTGCTACCGATACAAGTTCGTAAATTATTGACCTATAATGGTCCTATATTTACTGATCCTTAGAAGAAACAGTTGGTATATTTTCCCCTCCTTCCACTACATTGCACTTATTTTGGCTAACTTGATAGGTGCCCCATTGACCAATTCTACTAGATTGGTACAAGCTAAAAACTGAGAATGTTCTATGGAGCTGCATTTTGCGGATGTTCTATTTTCAGCTATATTTTTTAAGGCATCACAGTTAGGGATGGCAATTGGGGTAGGGCGGGGCAGGGCAAGGCAGGGGAAACCATTAATGGGGCGGGACAGGAAAAAATTTAAATGGGGTGGGGCAGGGCAGAGCAGGGTAAAATATATATATATTTTTTTAAATTAATAGGTTAGAGCATGGCAGGGCAAGATCCGAATTAGTACATGGATCGGGTAAAATAAAAACGACCCGCGTGTTTAATAACATTTTTCATCTTAGAGAGGACTCTCTCATTCTCACTCTCTCAGATTAGCAAACGACCTCCAATTTCCAAGCCCTAGCCAGACCGACGCCACTCGCGGCTGGCTCGCCGGCCGCCGCTCTTCCTGTCTTCCAAATCAGAACACTATTCCGGCGTTAGTTAAACCTTCCAAACGACCTCCATATTTGATTGCAATCGATTTGGTAAAATTTGCTAGTACTTGTTTAAATTTTCTTCAGATTTGTATGAATTTTCTTCGGATTTGTTTCTAGTTCTGTATGAATTTTCTTCGGATTTATTTTTCTTGATTTGTATGAGTTTTTCTTCAGATTTGTAAACCCTCCCATGTATATGAGGTCTCTCATCTCCTACATTGACTAATCTTTGCTTGTGATGACGACAAATGACTATCTCTCTTTTTTTCTTTTTTCTTTTCCGGTTGTGTTTGGTTGAAACCGTGGTCTTGTGTTGGCCGGAAAAGTTACTCTTTTCAGCCCAAATGCTTATGTCGTTATGCAATTTGGATATTGGGTACCAAACGCAACTCAAAAAATAATTTCTTTCCCTTTTGTATAGCATATTTCATTTTGAATTCGAATTTGAGAATATTATTCTGTTTAGCATGCTGAACGATTGTCTTGAGATGAATCCTCATGTCGATGAACTTGTATTCAACTTTTAGCTGGTAAGAATGCAGAAGTTATCGTATACAAAAGTTATTCGTCTTCCTTTTCTATTTAATTATTTATTGTTTTTTGGGGCCTTTGATGTTTAGTTGTAGTACTTGAATGCAACCATACAGATAGGGATGTATGGTGGTGGTCTGTCTTGACCTTTCAGTGCTTTTGGTCAGTTAATATGTTGATTGCTAACTGAACTGAAGTGCTAGGGATGGAATACTGGAAAAAGTATCCCTTCCTTTCAAAATTTTTATCCTTAGTTGTAAGGCACTCTTCCATAAGTGAAATTTATTAAACAAGGAACATTCATTAACCTTTTATCATCCTTTGAATACTAACTGTAGTTTTAATCTTATTATTTCATGGGACTAAGTGATTGCCAATCTAAAGGGAGTAAAAGAAGATTGCAAAAATTTGACTGATAAAGCTATGGAAGATGGAGCCAATCAAGTGCCTAAAAAACAGAAAGAGGAGATTGCCATAAAGATTTAACTTTTCTAACTCTACTACAAGCATGCACAATCATGCCATGCTTCCTAAGATGGTTGAAATTCATTTATCCTTAACCAAATATTTCAAGTTCGAGATCTGGCAATAGAAAACCTCTTGATAATACATAAATTGTGTTTTATCCCTAGACCATTCGGTACGAATATGAATTAGTTGAGCCAATAAAGTCCTAGTCCGTACGAATCTGAATTAATTGAGTATATGAGTTTCCAATACCTAATAAAAAGACATGTGAGCTGGATAAGCACAAGAAGTGTGTTCTCTCAATGTTAGGTATTATGGGAGGGGAGCAAGATTTAGGTAAGTGTTAATTCTAATCAGGTATGTGTCAAATCTGTAAATCAAACAGCCTCGCAGGTGTGTGTTTTATGAATTTTCAGCACTTTCTTTCTGTGCCCAATTGACAGAATCTCCCAAAGCCTCAAACCACTATGCGGTGACTATTAAAAAGCCATGTTCTCCGTTATCTGTATAGTAAATTATAGATATATATTTTCAGAAAAGAGGCAATTGTAGCACGTTGAGTTAATTTAACATATTCCTGCCAGTTCAGAATATTAATTATGGCATATTAGTGATGATGTGAATATTTGTAATAGGTAATTATGGCATCTCAAAATGAAGAGAATCCGCCAGCTTCTTCTTCTAATGCTATTTCGTTAGACGACGAGAGTCAAAGGCCTGATGAAGTTGTTGAAATGGCAAAAAGAAGATATTCCCGAGCATGGAATCATTTCGAGCTGGTGAAGTTTAATGGTGTTCCATATGGTGTTTGTAAGTATTGCAATCGCCGTTATAAAAATGCTAAAAATTGTGGTACAAAATCTATGTTAGATCACATACCTAAGTGTCCTAATAGGCCAAGAGATGTACAAAATGTGGGTGATACTGGGGGTGGTTATTTTGATCAAGATGTTGCACGTAAACAACTTGCACATGCTATTATTTTACACGAGTATCCACTCTCTATAGTTGATCATGTAGGATTTAGGAACTTTGTTGCGAGTCTCCAGCCTATGTTTAAGATGGTTTCTAGAAATACAATCAAGAATGACATAATGAAAATTTTTGACAATTTTAAATCGAAAACTTCTAAGTTGTTGGAGAAAGTCACTAGTAGAATTGCAATAACAACCGATATGTGGACTTCCAATAGTAACAAAAAAGGGTTCATGGCTATTACTGGTCATTTCATTGATGATTCATGGAGGTTTCAAAGTCATATTATGAGATTTGCTTATGTCTGTGCCCCACATGATAAAGATGCTTTGTGTGGTGCTTTGGTTAATTGTTTGTTTGATTGGAATCTTGAACTCAAAATATCAACTATCACAGTTGATAATGCTAGCACAAACAATGCTATGATTAAAACTTTATTGGATAAGAAACTTAATAAAAAAGATCTATTGTTTAGTGGTCGAGTATTTCATGTGCGTTGTGCTGCACATATTTTAAATTTGATTGTGCAAGAAGGGTTAAAGGTGATAGGAGATAATATTAGCAAAGCGCGTGATAGTGTCTTGTATTGGAGTGGATCAGCTGGCAGAATTGAGAGGTTTGAAGAAGCCGCACGTTTGGTTTACTGTTCTTGTAATAAGAAGTTGGAGTATGATTGTCCTACTCGGTGGAACTCAACATATTTAAAGTTGAGAACAACTATAGAATACAAAGAGGTGTTTAACAAGTTGAGTCTAACTGACACAAATTATCACTCTTATCCAACTGAAGAGCAATGGAGTAATGCATAAGATGTTTCTGGTAAGCTCAAACTTTTTTATCATATCACTGAACAATTTTCAGGAACTCAATATCCAACTTCTAGTCAATACTTTACAAAAGTTTGTGAAATTAAGCTAGAATTGGAAGCTTGGGTGAATGAGTTTAATCTTGTGATTAGCACTATGGCATCTGCGATGTTATTGAAATTTAAAAAATATTGGGAGGATGTGCATATTTTGATGGGAGTAGCTGCAATCTCTGATCCACGGTACAAGATGAGGTTGGTAGAGTTCTTTCTTCCACTAATTTATGGTGAAGAAGCTTCAGCTAATTCAAGAAGTTCGATCCAATTGTTATGATCTCTTTCAAGATTATAAGAGTAAATTATCTGCTCCACATGATTCATTAGCATCTAGTTCTAGTGAAGTCACTAGTTTTACTTAAGGTGATCGGCTTTCGAGCTTTGATAGATTTGTAGCTTCAACTGGAGCTACCGTGGAGAAAAGATCAGAGTTGGATATGTACTTAGAAGAAGACCTATTACCTCGAACCCCTTCATTTGACAATTTGAGTTGGTGGAAGACAAATGGATTGAAATTTCCTATATTGCAAAAAATGGCTCATGATCTCTTAGCCATTCCTTATCTACTGTTGCTTCAGAATCGGCATTTAGCACTAGTGGAAGGTTGATTAGCCCTCATCGGAGTAGACTCCACCCCACTACTTTGGAAGCTTTAATTTGTGCTCGCACGTGGTTATGGAATGATTTAAATGGTAATTATTTTCTCATTATTTTATTAATAGGTATTCAATTGTTTAATACTATATTGATACTATGCGTTTTTTCTTTTAGGTTTGACTTCAACGGTTGATCAAGTTTCATGTCCAACATTGTTTGATGAAGAGGACGAGTCAGATTCAATTGTTTAATACTATTTTGGAATTCCACATAGCTACTGTTTGATCTAAAGAATTTCTAAAAATTGTCACACTCTATTCCAGGAAATTATGTCTAAGGTAGACTACTACAAGGAGAATGCAAAGATTTTGGTTGACACTTTTGCTTCACTGGATTCATTTTTCATACTATATTTTTGTGATACTTTACTTCAATTATGACTGTATGTATGAGTATCCTCTGCGATTAACATTAGTTTATGATACTCCAAGCTTATATAGTAAAGACAATTATTGATGGTATGTTTCTATTTGTAAAGATAAATATTGTTAGTGTGTTGTTGTTAACATTGCTATTGTTGTAAATTTTATTTCCTATTATTAATATTAGTGTGTTGTTGTTATAAAAGCTTTTCCGAGCAATTGTATGAAATTGAGTCCTTGACTTTCCTTTTTTCTTTCTCCATTAAGTGTTATAATTCATTCTAAAGGTTTTAATAAGAAAATTAAGTGGAGAAATATTCTTCAAATCTAGCATAGCTTCGAGGAATTTTCTCAGCATAACACATCTATACATATTTAATTATTATTATATATTACGTTGAAATTATCGAAAATTTAAATCTTATATCCGAAAAGAGCAAGGAACAATTCTATTTGATAAAATTATGCGAAGAGCCGAAGACACTGTTTTAGAAAGGCAACATCTATAATATATATAAATCAAAAATAGGTTAAAAAATATTAAAAAATCTAAACAAGACAGGGTAGGACAGGGCGGGGCGGGACAAAATTTGGAAAAATGCTAAGGCCTCATTTGTTTGCACTTAATGAGGGTCTGAATCTGAATGAACCAGATGTTAGCCCATTAAGTGCATTTGTTATTTTATTTTTTAAAACTCTGAATAGGTCTGCATGGGTCTGATTCGGTCAGACCTTTGATCGAGTCTTATTTCGTTTCAGAGGTTAAAAATATCGAAAATACACGCCTCTTTTTCGGTGCTCCTTTTCTCTCTCTTAACGTCAGGCTATTTCTTCTAAACCCAAAACAAATTTATCCTTCACAGTTCACACGTCTCTCTTCAAGGATCAAGCAGCCGTCGAAATCTTTTTCTGGGTAAGATTTTGAAAATTATACTTGGAATTCTCCATCTTGTTTCCACTTTTCTAATGGTAAATTTCAGTTTCTAGTTTAGGGTTTAGCAAAATCCCTTTTAAAATACAATTGAGAAGGAGCTAAACTAGAAGGTTTTGCTTGCCTCTTTTTTGTGTCTTGTTCTCACTTTTTAATTTGATTGAATCTCTGAATTTCCGTAATTTTTTTTTTTGTTGACATTCCAATTCTTTAAATCGTAAATCATAATTGGGACGTGTTCTAAATTGTTAGCAATGTTTTTTTTCTGTTTTGCAGATTCACATTGTCCCTTTTGAACCTTCTTTTGTTTTCTTCAAGAATTGCATATTAG